>JAODAL010008350.1:0-118276 GCA_025379985.1 Phyllomedusa bahiana | reverse complement strand
CTCAGACCTGCCCTTCAAAGGTGATGAGCCCTTCAGACCTGACACCATAAGATAAGGATCAACAGGTCAGTTTATTTTATAAAAATTTTGGGGAGCTAAATGTAGTAAATACTAACGGGGCTACCCTTCCAAATCATAGGACAATTTGTAATGAACATTTATTTGCAAAGCTTTTTTGTTTTTTAAAGATTTTTAAATTAAAAAAAAAATTCTTTGGGAAAGCGAGAAAACCCCCTTTAAGTAACCCCACACAGCTGTCGATAACAATTAAAAACAAAAATGATTCTACTTAACAAAATTTATGAAAAAAACAATACTATAAAAATGTTTAAAATAAATTAAACAATCAGTTTCATTCAGGAGGTGATGGGGAAACACAGGGGGACATAAAACAGACCCTTTATGAAGAAATCGGGATGTGGCTGGGATCTCACACACATTCCACACTTTTAGGTGAAAAAAAATTTCCCGGTATAAGGGGGAAAGGATCTATTTGGAGGATCCCTTGCAGTTTTAATTTTAAACTGGGATATAAACAAAAGCGGGTTATTAAAATCCTTATCAGATGACCTAAAACTAAAAACCGGGAAACAAAAAGAAAAGGGCAAACGTCCAAAAGGGCAGAGAAAACCAAATTATTATCGGGGTGAGAGGGGGGGGTTTCTCCTCAGGGCGACATTACTGGGATGTGGAAAGCAGTAGATCAGAGGGTTGGATGGTGGGGATGAGTTATCCTAGTATAGATAGTAGGGGGTGTCAGTCATGTATTGGAATTTTAAACGGGCCCTGGATTTTGTGTAAGGTGGTATAAATAACAGTTTTCATTGATACAGGCAAAAAAAGAGATTTTGTTACCTGGTAAAGTCTCCATTGTTTAGGCCCAAGGATCGGGTCGGTTTTTGGGAGGCCGCGCTCCAAACCCTTTTTTATGAGCGTGGACCCCATCAAAAACACTTACACCCCTTTCCCACTGAAACCCTTTCCCACTGACCCCCTTTCCCTTTGCTGAAATTAAAGGGTAAAAAAGGGTTTCTATAAAAAATATCGGGGGGGGAAAGGCAACTGGAGAAAAACATCATAACTAAGAAGTCCAACCATAGACTGGTGACAGAAACCACAATTCTATATCTTGGATCATTTTGTCGAAGGAATTAATGAGAAGATGGAGCTACCGATGATATTCTACATGGCCGCTGTCCTATGACTAGTTCACATGGGGGGATGATCCACTCTACAGGTACCTGGTGATTACTCTGTGGGTGCAGCTGTATAATGGAGATGACATACTCTGGGAATGCTGACAATGTGTTATCCCTGTATCACTTTGAGATTATCCTTTCCTGTGTCATGGCCACCAAAGGGGTCCCCCAAACCACTGCAAACATATTTTTTTTTGTTATTATGTCAGTCTAATAATTCTAAAAAATTTTTTTAACTTGCAGCAGATCCCCCTTAATTTTTTGAAGTGTGGAATTTTTCCATAAAATTTTTTTTTTTTGAATTTTTTTAGGGATTCATTGGACATATGGGGGTTTCCCAAAGGGCCCCTGACCTTCCTTGTGCGGGTTTTCCCAAAAAAAACCACAAATGTGTGTATATGCATATACATGAAAAAGAACAAAATACATCCTAATATTTCAATTTGGTCTTTTCCGTTTATTAAAAGTTGTGCGCAAATTTTTATAACCTTTGTTATTAAGGTATATCATATGCAAATATACAGTATATTTTGTTAGATAAAAAATAATCAACTCCCATTCATTATTGTTATTCATTCTTATAACAACCCTCTCATTACTAGTCACATTATAACATACTTGCCAACTTTTGGAAGTGGCCTTCAGGAGATTTTGAATTGTGGCTTGCCGCCCTGATGGTTTCAGTGGGCCACAAAACCCCCTGTTTTTTCATACATTTCCCCCCTATTGCAGAAAATTTAAAAAACCCCCCTTGTTACATCTGTGTAATATATTTTGGGGGAAAGCTTATAATGGATTGGTAAACATTTTAGGGTTTAAAAATGGGTTGGGTCTCCTAAAACCCCATCCCCCAAACTGGGTAACCCGCACTTCAATCCCGCTTTACTTCAGAGCCCAGCTACAATATGGTCCCTCTGCACCAAGTGATGTCAGGGCAGCGTCACATGATGCTTTACCCTGACACCACCACTATATAAAGATGCCCCCCTATCCCCGTAAACATTTACCGGGACCGTTTAAAAAGACATGCAGTTAAAAGGTATTGCAAGAAGCGATTACCTCAAAATATCACCACATGTGCTACCAAAAAATATACAAAAATTTAGACCAACACTACCAATAGCGCAGGACCAAATTTTACTCCCCGAACAGACCACAAATTACCACCAAATTTACATAGTTAGTTAGTTACATATTATTTACGGTTGAAAGAAACACGGGCATTCAAATTCAAAAAAGGTGGGGGAAAATGTGGGGAGGGAAGAAAGGACTTCAAACCCACCTCACCACGGTTAATTCCCTTTAAACCCAAACAAGAACCTAACTGCCCATGGGACCATATCCTTTACCCCAAAGCCTCCCCCACCAAAATCCAAATTTTACATAGCTACGTACGCATTAATATTTTTTTTAGTTCAGGAAAGGTAATCTAAGCCTTTCTTGAAACCTTACGTTCCTGCTGTGCCAGTAATCAAGAAAGGGCTACCCCAAAAGTTTTCCCCAGTTTTTTCAGTGAAGAACGCTATTTCTTCTCTGGAGTTTGAATCCTTTTTTTCTTAGTCGGGGAATGCCCCTTTTTGTCTTTTTGGGGGGGCCTTCCCCTTAAAATTAATTTTCCCAAACTTTTTGTGGGGGACCTTTTATTTATTTATTAAAATTTAATATGCCCCCCCGCAGCTGTATTTTAAGGGAACCTAAATAATTTTCAATTCAAAACCTTCTCCTTTTCATAACTAGATGCTCTTTCCCTTTTTCTAAAAAATTTTTTGGTTGCTTAGTTTTTTTACTTCTTAGCTCCATTAATCTCTTCTAAAAATTTTGGGGGGCCAAAATGAACAAAAGCATTTTCAAAATTTGAGGCGCCCCCAATTTTTTGGGTTAAGCAGTAAAATTTGGGCACCCTTTTTGTCCCGTGGGGCCCCATGCCTCTTTTAAAAACACCCCAAATATCCTTATTTTGGGTCCTTAAGAGGAAGCTGTTTTGAAAATTGAAATGCTGTTCTGTAGTCCATGACCCAAACAAGAACGCCCGGGAATCTTTCTCAACAAAGACGATTCTCCAAGTTTTTCTCCCCCTAGGACTATGATGCCTGAAATTTAATTTCTTCCCAGATGCTAAAACCCTTTTTACTTTTATCCAATTAAAACCCATTTGCCAAGGGATGCCCCAACCCACTCAGGGGTGTCCGGGGTTGTTGCAATTTATAGCATTTCCCATAGATTGAAACAACCCTGATGCTTGGCGGTCTTCTGAAAATTTGAAACCTTTGCTATTGATCCCCTACCTATATCGTTTAATAAAAATACATTAAATAAGGGGAGGAAACCCAAAACTGAGCCCGGGGCCCCCACTCAAACTGGGGACCCTCAGAGGGGGAGTCATTTACCCCACTCTCTGAGTTCGATCCGCACCCAGTTTTTAACCCAAATTTTCCCCACTTTTATTCAAACCCCAAAAACGGATTTAATTTACCCTTTAACCTCTTCAAAAAAAACAGTTCAGTTTTGGTTTTGGACATTTTTCTACCCTTAGTAAATCCATCTGGCTTTTTCAAAAATTAAATTTTGTTTTTTGTCAAAATACCCCTTTTAAATATAGTCCCTTAGGAGCCCCTAAAAAAATTTTTTTCCCAAAAACAGTTTGTTTAAATTAAATGGTCTTTTAATTAAACTGGGCAAGATTTGGTCCCTTTTTTTGGAAAAATGGGAAACTCCCAATTTGTTTGTGCCATTTCCCCTTTGAAAACTATCCCGGTCCCAGGGAATCTCTAAATATTTTTTACAGGGCACACTGAAAACCCCGAGGGGGGTTCTTTAAGAACTTTTGGGGGGTGAATTGCCATCGGGCCTAGTGGCCTTATTCACTTTTAAAGTTTTTTTAAAATTGTTTTCATTCTTTTTCCCGGGAACAATTAATTTTAGCAGATGATGTATTAACATTACTGGAAACCACTTAATCTAAAATTGGCCCCCCCCCCCTAAAATATTTTCCCTAAATTGATAGAATTTAATGAGTGAAAAACCCTTTTTTAGTACCTCTCCCTTTCTCGGGGGTTCCCAGGGGCCCCAGCCCCCCCCATCACGGGTTTTTTAAGGGTCCAAATTGCTCGGGATTTGGCTTTTGCCATTTATATGCTTAATGAATTTCTTGGGGTTATTTCCCCCTTAGCCCCCTGCCTTTTTTTTTTTGAATTTTAGCTGTTTTTATCATTTTTTACTAAAATTTTTTTTCGCTCCCCTATAATTTTCAAAGGCTGATGCCGCCCCCTTGTTTTTTTTTTTTTTTAAAAATGCCCTTTTTTTAGGGTTTATTGCCCTTTAACAGAAGGTGGGAAAGCAAGTTGGTTTTTGGATTTAGTCCCTTTTTTTACCTTGTTACCCATGGGGAATATATTTTGCAATCCCTTTTTCCCAAATTATTTTTAAAAAAAGGCCCCCCCTTTGGGGTTTATTTTTTTTTTTATTTGCTAATAGCTGCTCCCGTCTAGGTCCTGTATTGGGTCCCTCAAAAAGGAAAAAATTGGGCCCCTTTTTTAAAAAAAATTTTTTTTGGGCCCTTCCCGCTTGTTTTTCTTTTTTAAAATTTATGGTAAAAAAAGAATTATATTGTGGCCCAAACTTTTCAGGGTTTTTAAACCGGTTTTTCAAGCCGAAATTTGGGGGCCCCGGTTTCCCCCCGCAAAAAAGGCTTGAAATGGGGGGGGGCCCACCGGGCGGCGGAGGCTGCTCGCCGGCCCATAGGACCCTTGGGGGGGGGATTATCCCCCCGGCACGTTTTGCCCCTTTGGATAATGTGCTTTTTCACTTTTCTCCCCCCGCGGGGGTATTGCCGAGGGGGGGAAGGAGAGACGGAACCCACTGTTCTCTTTGAAAAATGGGGAAAATTTCCCTTTAAATGCCCGGGACAAAATTGGAGCCTTACTGAAGCGAAAAAATTCACCCGCGAAAATTTTTCCCGGCTCCAACCCGGCCGAAAAAAGCCTTTGGGGAAAGGGCCTTCCCAAGATTTTTCGAAAACCGCGAATGTTTCCGAAAAATTCGCTTTGTTAAAAAAATGACCGTTCCAAACGGGAGAAATTCCCACTGTAGGGGGGTTTCCCTAAAACAAACTCCCCCATAAAAGTATCTCAAACCCGATTGAGGAATTTCCCTTTCCCCTTTTTCGGGTTGATGCAGAACCTTTGGACCCCGTAAAATTGCCTGGGAAAATTAAAAGTTAAACCCATAATTACCCACTGTACCGGGCCTGTGCTGCCCCACCTTTTTTTTTAAAAGCATTTTGTTTTTCTATTCCTCAGTGATGTTCGGGTGGTCTTTAGTTTCACCAAAAAAAAATTTTTTTGCATTTAATTTTCCCCCCTTGTATTTCCCCCCACAATTTTTCCCAACACCCTTTAGTTTACTCCCCCCTTGTTTTTTCCTCTTTCACTTTTCCCTTCATTTCAATTCCTTAAAAAACAGACCACCCTCCCTCCCCTCCTTTTTGTCTGCCCTTTCTAAAAAATTTAAAAACCCTTTGGGTTTGTTCCCCCCAATAAAGCAAAAGGGTCTGGGCCCTGTTTTCAGCAATCCCCTTCCCACTTTCAACAGTCCTCTAAAAATTGTGCCTAAGTTCCCCTTTTTGGGTTTTGCAAGATTTCTAGCATTTGTGAATAGACATTTTAATTTTCCTTCCGTTTTCCCATTTTCCTTTCAACGGCTTGGGATTGAACCCTATTTTCCTTTTAAAAGGGCCCATGGGATCTTTCATTACCCGATCAGTAGCCCAGCATGGGATTAAATGTTACCTGTTCAGATGACGGCATTCGAAAAAATTTTACCTTCTTCGGTAAAATGGCTTGGGATTTTATTTTACCCTTTCGGGATTGATGGTGGGATTATACTTTAAAACCCTTTTTAGGGGGACAGCATGTGATTATTTTTTTAACAATTTTTTGTGGTTTGGGTTACAGGATATTGTGGGTCCTATATCTTCAATGGGGGTTTGCAACACATGGTTTCTCCATATCACGGAACTCCACCTCCCCCATTTCCACTTCTCCCCCCGCCGATATTGTTTGCCCACCTCAAACCTATTCCCCCTTCATTTTTTTATTTTTTGGGTCCTCCCCCCTCATCCCTGGGTTTAAAAAATCCCGCCCCCCTTCTAAATTTTTTCCCCCAAAAGAAACAGCAAAACCCCCTTCCTTTTCGGTGAAAATTTATCTGTTGGAAAAAAGATTTTCCCCAAGGGAAAAATCACCCCAGTGCTCTAAAAAACCCCCAACCCCCTCTTTCCCAAACAAAAAGGGACTTCCCCTTGGCTTTTAACCCCACTGAGCTCCCGCTGCCCTTTCCGGTAAGCCCTTTAGAACAGGCGGTTTTCCCGGGAAAAGGAAACACACCTTGGAGGCCCTTTCCCCTTCAATTTTTTAGCCTAGTTCTTTAAAATTATTCTTAGGATCCCCCCAATAGTGTATTCTGCCCATTGGTTCCAATTTGGGGACCAAAAAAGGGGGGGGTTTGGGGTCATCGCCAGCCCCTCCATTTTAAATTTTACCCACCGGTGCCCCACATGCCAAACCCCTGGAAACCAAAAGAGACAGAAAAAACCATTCGGTTGAGGGGGGGGTCCTGGGGGACAAAATTTTTTCTATCCTTTCTTTTGATTATAACCCCCTTACAACTACAACTGCCCTTTTTTTACCTCTTTTCCCATCCCCCCTCCCCATTTTTGGGGATGCCTTCCGGCTGTTTTGGAAAGGGAGCAGTGCCCAAATGGGGGGCGTGCCATTTTGAAAATGTTCCCCCAGCTTTAATTCCCCAATTTGGGCAATTTTGCTGGAATTTCCCCAAGGGGCCCTTCCCTTTTTCGGGGTCCCCCTTGGGAAACCCCCCCTGTTCTTTTAAACCCAAAGTACATGGTTCCCCCTACTGATCAATTACTAAACCCCTCGACATTTAGCCCCACTAATGCCCCCCAAGAGTGGGCAAAACTCTTCCTTCTTTGGGTCAAAATTCGCCCTCATTTGTCGCAATTTTGCTTTAGGGTCTAAAATCCCGAAAAAACCCAGAGTAGCAACATGTTTCACATCTATTTGCAGCGGTATTCCCCCCTGCTTCTTGCCCCGTAGTGCTTTTACTTTATGGCAGATTGGGGCACTGCTGGGAAATTCCCAAGTGAAGTAAACCATTACCCGATGAAACAGCAATAAAGAGAAAAAAAAAGTTAATGAGTTGAAGTTTTAAAAATTAAAAGAGGTTTGTTTACTTCCCTTTTTTTTTCTCTCCTGTTTTTAAAACGGGTTTTTGTTACTCAGCACTCTTTTCTTAAAGCACTCGGGTTTGAGCCAAGCAATGGAGCCCCCAATTGAGCCGTTTTAGTGACTTTAAAAATTACCACTAAAATTTATTATGCATAAAAATCGGGGATAAAAAAGGACCACTATTCCCTTCCATATAAAAAATTTTTATGTGGCTTTATCCCAGTTTCCCACGGTGCCCTAAAAAACTATACGACTTTATAAGTTTTACAATGCATTTTAAAATTTTGGGGACTCACGGTGACTTTTCTAGAAGTCGTTGACTTTCACTTTTGTTCTGAAATTGGTTAGATCCCAAATTGATGACTTCCAGCCCACTTGCCCTGCAGAAATTTGGTCACAAATATTTTTGGGAATCGTCATTTTTTCCCAGCACCTTCTCATGTCCCCCATCTTTGGTACGTGGGGGGTAAGTAGGGGGCTTTTTTGGCTGTTTTTTAACCCCCAAGGTGGGTTTGGCGGGTGGGCCACGGTAGCTTGGGGGGGTTTTTAGGCAGCCCCACATATGTAGATAGGCTATAGGTGGGGCTTACTTAGGCTATAGGTGGGGCCCACTTAGGCTATAGGTGGGGCCCAAATATGTAGTAAGGTAAAGCGTAAATTGTCCTTGTTGCCCATAGCAACCAATCAAAGACCATACCAACAAATCAGAGCTCATAACAACCAATCAGAACTCATAACATCCAATCAGAGCTCATAGCAACCAATCAGAGGTCAGCTTTCATTTTATATACTGCTCTGGGGAGATGACAGCTCAGCTCGGATTGGTTTCTATGGGCTCTGATTGCTATGCGCTCTGATTGGTTGCTATGAGCTCTGATTGGTTGCTATGAGCTATAATTGGTTGCTGTGAGCTATTATTAGTTGCTAATGACAATAAGGACAATTTACACTTGAACAGTTTGCAGCCTATACCCACCAGCACTCCTCCCTCCTCTCCCAAATTAACCCCTTCCTAGTACTGGACAGTCTGCAGCACAGTAAGTGGTGGAGGCAGCCTCTTGACTGTGCTGTGACTATTGTTTGTCTATGCTGCCTGGGAATGTTTTCTTCCCCCCTCACCCAAATCTGACCTTTTTTTTTTTGCAGGCTGGCAGGTGTCTTCTGTACCAGGCAGGGGAGAAGAGAGATGGGGGTGGGGTGAGAGGTGTTGGAGAGTAGGAGAAGACACAATGACACAGTGACTGTTACCTGTCATCTTGCTGATGCTGGAGATTGCAGCCCCCCCCCCCCCCCCCCCCCGCAGGCTCTGACCCCAAACCCCACCCCCCTCCGAAAAGTTTATTGTATGTGATATGAGGACACTGAACCAGCTACATCTAATCACAGGGCCCTCTGGCCGGGCCAAGGGGCAGAGCACTATCTGGCTTGCAGACGAAATAGCTGCTGCTACAGGGCCCGAGTCTAGCGGGCCAGGCACCCTACCAGCACAGGCCCCATGGCAGCTGCTATGTCTGCTACTCCTGTAGTTCCGCCCCTGCCCCAGATGTATAAAGTGGTTTAGCTGCCATATAGGCTTAGACTAAAACCAACCAAACAGTGTCGACTTGTGACCATGTTTGGCCCCTTTTTAGCCATATGTGCTGCACTAGTGTACATAGTGCAGAATATAGCAATTCTGTCCCACAAATATGTGAAAAAAGGCCAATATTAATGTATAGCTGCACTGTGGCGATGCCACGGTATATGTCTGATTACGCTTTAGCAGGTGCTCAGGCTCATCCACCTCATTTAAATAAATTTATTTATAGAACAAGTTTTATACATTTGAAACCAGAAGATTCCATACACTATATAAAAAGACACATCTGCATGTTTTTCTTAAGCTATGTTCACACGGCGTAATTGCGGGGCATACAGTACACTCTGCAATTACGCCGGGTGTTCGGGAATCGCGCTGATGTGCACGTACTCCCGCTATGCAGGGGGGCCGGCAGGCTGCCACCCCATAGGCATTCGTTACTCGCCACAAATAAATGACATGTCACTTAGCTCCCCACATGTACAATACGATTGTATTGTATGAGCGGGAAGAGGAGACGTAATCCATAGTTCTCTATGAGAACTGTGGATTACCGTAATTACGACACACATCTCGCCTGTATTAGAGCGCAAATACAACGTGAAATGCGCGCTGAAATTTGACTGTGTGAACATACCCTTACTATCTGACATGAAACCTACCATTCAGGGAGCCTGGGAGGACTTCCCCTTTTCAAGGAGTCTCCCTGTTGATGAGGAAGAGTTGTAAGTATGGCCTAATTTTGTATATGTCATCCTCATGCTGCCAAAACCACCCTGACCCATTGAGTCCCGAACTCTACCTGACTCTGAAGATGTCCGGTGGTATCTGTGGCACCGCGCTGAAGACTCGCTGCCAAGAATTGACAGGAGACTTCTCACACACGCGTGGCAAGGCCGCGGTACCAAAGCCGCGCTGTGTGAATAGCAACGCGGTTTCAAATAGAAAACCATGTTAATGAACTGGGCGCGTTTGGGGCGAAATTTGGACGAGGTTTTGTCCGCAGCAACCGAAACCCGCAGCCAACTCCGTCGTGTGAACAAGCCCTTACTTAGACTGAAGGACCTGTGAGACAGGAGTCATGTGACTGTGATGTCATCACAGGTCCTTCACCCTTTTCTAGACACTGGAGGTTTCCACAAACCTTCAGTGTAAGCCTATGTTCACACAATGTATTGTGGCGTGTAAAGTACAACCCGCAATTAAGCCGTGTGAACATACCCTAAGAGAAGGGTCAAGCGTCACACATCTGGCCCTATTACAAATAGCCACCGTTATTAATCCTTTCTACAACTCCATAGACTCCACTGTTGTTCTAGGTCACACTGTCCAGGCCATGATATGGACAACAGGGCAACCAATCTCCCTCTATATGCTGGTCACTAGTCCTCCCCTGGCTGAATTCTTACACAGAACTCAACTTGTGACCCAGCTATAGACTTCCCCAGGGCTGATGTCTCACAAAACCTAATCAAGTAACATTTTTCCCAGCAGACATCCCAGAACTAAATCAAATACTTCCTTGTGCTGCATCTGTCAGTCCATACAACTTTGAACACAGAAGTGCACAGACATTGAAAGCAGAGTAGTACATATCCACATACATCACATTCACAAATTTGAAGAATCTATGCTCCCATCCCTACTAGAAATGTTTTAATAATCAAAAGCTTTTCACAAGGAATTTCATTGAATTTTTGTAAAATAACAATAACAGATTGGACGTTTCTCATTATACTGGTGATTATTTAAGGCCATAATTCTATTTTATCTAAATGTGTTTCTTATTTACTGTTAAATAATCCTGATCACAAATCCTGTTACTTTATGAATCTTTACTGCAAGTAACAACCTGGCTCTATATATGTGACCGCAATGTAGGCCCTAAATGTACAGCAGAAAGGATACATGATTATGAAGAGTGTCCATGAACAGGTTAATAGTGACTGACCTTGTGCTGTTCAGTCCTGCCCTATGGAAACAAGGAGAAATCCCGCCCTCTGAAAATAGTAGCTTTGTTTCTCTCTTCCTGTCGGCCATGGCGTCTGCTGATGTGAGAGAGGAGCTGGACTGCTCCATCTGTCTGACCACTTATACAGACCCTGTAATGCTGAGATGTGGACACAACTACTGCCGGCTCTGTATTGATCGTGTGCTGGATACACAGGACGAGGCTGGAGTTTATTCCTGTCCTGAATGCAGAAAAAGATTTCGGCAGCGGCCTGCACTGATCAGGAACATAGCTCTGCGTAAGATAATAGAGAATTTACTGATTACCAAACCAACACAGACAGAAACCGGGATCTGCTGCACTTACTGTGTGGACTCTGCTGTACCTGCTGTGAAATCCTGTCTGCTTTGTGAGGCTTCTCTGTGTGATAAACACCTGAAAGTTCACAGCAAATCAGCAGAACATGTCTTATCCGAACCCAGCACTTCCCTGGAGAACAGGAAATGTTCTGTCCATAAGGAGCTCTTGAAGTATTACTGCACTGAGGACGCTGCTTGTATCTGTGTGTCCTGCAGTTTGGCCGGAGATCACCGAGGACACCAGGTGGAGATGCTGGATGAGGCCTCTGAAAAGAAGAAGAAGAAACTGAGAAATGTTCTCCAGAAACTGATCACAAAGAGAGAGGAGACTGAGGAGAGAGTCCAGAGTCTGGAGGAGCAAAAGAGAAAAGCTCAAGAGAAAGCAGCTGGAGAAGCGGAGAGAGTCACTGCCCTGTTTACAGACATCAGGAGACGGCTGGACGACCTGGAAAAGAGGGTCCTGAGTGAGATCTCCAGGCAGGAAAAGGAAGTATCACTCTCATCCTCTGTTCTGATCCAGCAGCTGGAAATAAAGAAGGACAAGCTGTCCAGGAAGATGAGACACATTGAGGAGCTGTGTAACATGACGGATCCACTGACTGTCTTACAGGATCCAGACAAAGGTGACTTGTGTGATCGTGAGGAGGGTGGATGTTATGAGGAAACAGGGGGACATGATAAACAGCCCCATGATGTAGATGATCTGGATGTGGCTGGAATCTCACACACATTCCACACATTATGTGACATAATAACAGGTATAAGGAGCGGGATGTATGTGGAGGATCCTGCAGACATATTACTGGATGTAAACACAGCTGGTAAGTATATCCTTATATCAGACGACCTGAAAACTACAACCGCCACAAAAGAGGAGCAGAATCGTCCAGAAACAGCAGAGAGATTCCAAGATCATCATCAGGTGATGAGCAGGAGGGGCTTCTCCTCAGGGCGACATTACTGGGATGTGGAGAGCAGGGGATTAGAAGAATGGAGGGTGGGGATGTGTTATCCCAGTATAGACAGGAGTGGTGGTTGGTCAGGCATTGGAAATAATAACAAGTCCTGGAGTTTGGATAGATATATTAATAAGTATTCAGTCAGACATAGCTGTAAAGAGATCCGGTTACCTGGTAAAGTCTCCAGTGATAGAGTCAGGATCTGTCTGGATTATGAGGCTGGGCTCCTGTCCTTTTATGAGCTGTGTGACCCCATCAGACACTTACACACCTTCACTGCCACTTTCACCGAGCCCCTTCATGCTGTATTATGGGTATGGGAAGGTTCTATAAAGATATCAGGTGGAGGCAGCAACTGGGAGAAACCATCATAACTGAGGAAATCTGATTGGAGACAGAAACTAGAATCTGATTGTTGGATCATTCAGCCGATAGGAGTGAGAAGGTGGAGCTACCGATGATATTCTTACATGGCCGCCGTTCTATGACTAGATCACATGGGGGATGATCCGCTGTGCAGGTACCTGGCAGGTGTCCAGATAGGACATGAAACTGGACCTTTGCTATTATACATTTATTGTTCTGTGTTACAGTGATACTTGTGTAATCATAATGCAGCAAATAGAAGAGATACAGTGAAATACCTTTAATCTGCAATCTGATAATCCAGAAATTCTGATAATAAAGTACTTGTTTTCAGTATAGAAGAAGTAGATAAAGCAGTGAAGTTTGAATTGAAGAGGTGCTCCCACCATAGACTATGATGGTATATTACTAGGATATGTCATAAAAGTCTGATATGTGAGGGACCTATATTGGGAACAGACTCCTGAAAGTTAGGGAGCAGATTGGTGAGCCGGTCACGCTTTTGTAAGGCTCTCCATTCTGTTCTATGGGAGTTCTGATTACAGGTGAGTGGTGTGTTCAGCTGTGCTCAGAAATCCCATAGAACAGAATGGAGAGTCATGTGCAAGTGCGACCGGCTCTCCATTCTGCTCCAAACTTTCAGGGGCCTGTTTCTGAGATAGGTGTGGGTCCTTGAGGTAGGAATCAAACCTATCAGACTTTAACCCCTTCCTTACAGAGCCTATTTTGGCGTTTGGAATTTGTTTTCTTCTATGGTGTTCAGCGTAAGGGATAAATTATTTTGATAGATTGGACTTTTTCACATGTGACAATACCAAATACGTGTAATTTTATTATTTTTTCTTTTCTATTTGCAAAATGGCTAAATTGGTGTGATTTGAACTTTTTAAAGTTTTTATTTTTCTGCACTTTAAAACCTTTTTTTTTCACTTTAACTTTGAGTCCCCCTAGGGTGCTTCACCTAGGGGGCTTGACCATTTCTACAGCTAAATGCATTGTAATACAATGCATTAGGGTGTACAAAGATGGAGGTTTTACTACTGCCAGGGGCAGGAAGTAGTAAAACAGAAACCAGAAAACATCCGTCGTTTTCTGACGCCATGGTCACTAAAGGGTTAAATAGCACAGGATGGCGGTGGTACCATCCCGGACTGTAAATGCCGAGTGTTAGTTGCAATTAGCAGCTAGCACCCGGTGGTTGTGCTACAAAGCCCCTTACCAGCACTATGACGTACTCATTTGTTCAATGTCAGTAAGGGCTTAATGGCATATTTTAGCTTTATGCCATCAGAGTCTGGTGGGAGCATCCCTTTAACATTTAATGATCGCAGGACTCCTCTACCCCACCAGTAAATTGTACATAGTCTTCTTTGTCAGTGCAATGATTCAGAATATTTGATCATCCAGCATCAGCCCATTATTTATGTTAGATTAAAGGAATTTTGAAGAATCAGGTAATTTCTATTTGTCTCTTGATTATAGTTATGATAATGACCCAATCTCATGAAACGTTCTTATTTTTTGCAGATATGTATTATTTTGGGCACACCAGATCTGTGTATGTAACTGCTGGACATTTGTGGGGTTAATAAACAATCTTTGTATATAAGTGATGGCAGCCTGTAGTTTTTTTTTGTTTTTTTTTTGGTTGCAGTGTTACAAGCTGTTTGCACCTCATCACACTTTGGCTGCATGACATCCTCAGGAGAACTTACCTCCTTGGTGAGCACACAGATGTATCATGGATGGAGCACCACTGAACATGTTATTGATAGTGATGAGCGATGACGGCAATAATCGTTATCGGTTCGATAACAGATTGTTGTAATCTTCGGGCCGATTACCGATTATGATAATCGCCGATAAGCATTAAAGTCTAAGGGAGAGGAACACCAGCTTCATTTTTACACCCAAACAGGTGAGGTGAAGCTGGAATTAACATCCACAACAGTAAACTGGATACGTGCTACATCTTAGGCAAGACAATTAGGCTACAAGAGTCACAGAAAAAAATTCACAGGCTAAAATAATTCCTTTCAATGGTTAACTGAAAACATGAGGACAGCGTAGCCACAGCAGGTACAGTGGTAGCATCTGCTACGTGGCCCCTTTGACACAAAACACCGGTATTGGAAATGGCATATGGTAACTGGCTGGACCCCCCTATCACTTTTTGCACCAGGGACCAACAACTTGTCATATATGTGGTGGCAGCAAGAATGTCCCAACGGGGAACGCGGAGGTTCAGCTGGCAGGGCCCTAGTTACAGTGGGTGCGGCGAGAGCCAGGGCTGCCGTCAGTCATCTATTAACCGTTTCTTGCTCACATGCAGCTAAATCAAATGGGGTGCCCACCCATTACTACTTCCTATTTTTAATATATCACTGGGCACCTTTTTGATTCTGGCCCCTGACAGGAATACTGCCCTATTGCCACCCCTGGCATCCATTTTAAAATAGCCTGACCCCAAAACCTCAAAAGTGCCCTTATGGACCCTCAGAATAAAAATTTGCCATAAGAAATTGACTATTTTAAAAAACTATTTTTACAATCTTGCTTCTGCTGCTATGGCTACTTGCCATTCTACTGCTGGCACATTGCTGATGTTGTTCCACCGTCAAGGTGAAGAAGACGCAATAGAAGTCTCCAGTTGAGCCCTGTCTCAAATTCCTGCATTCTACTGTCAATTTGTGTGGGTGGAAGGAAATTGCTCACTTTTGATTTGGAACATGGATCAAGGAGGGTGGACACCCAGTAACCGCTGTTTATTTTGATGACCTTGAAGCATGGGAAATATGCTTTTTTCAATAAGACCTTTATTATTGGTTTCTGTTACAGCAGCATGACCCCAAAACCAGCAAAGATGCCCTTCATGGATCCTCAGAATAAAAAGTGCCGGAAGAAACAAAGTATTTGAACCACTTTTTTAGTAAACATGACATTGACTATCCCTGTATTTTACAGCGGCATGACACAAAAAACCGCACAGATGCCCTTATGGACCCTCAGAATAAAAAGTGATGGGGGGCGTGGCTAGCAATGGCCGAGTGAGGATGTGCCTGGCTGAGCTCCTTGTCCACGTTGCTTAATTACCGGCTTAACCTGGGCAGATGATGGGGGAAAACTACCAGAAAGCAGAGAGCCAAGTCTCCCCCCCCCCCCTCTCCACCCCCCACGCTCGGGCCAGTCCCAGGGGGACATAGAAGCCTTCTTCACTCCTACACAGCCATCTTCTGCTGCGAGGAGGCCAGGACGTGCTGACTCTAAAGATGGCCGCAGCAGCATGGAGAGCCAGCGTGCTTCAACTGCCGGGGAAGATCAGCACAGCTCCTCCACAAAATCGCCTGGCGGGGGATCCCCTGATCAGCAGGAGACTCACAGTGAGTCAGTGGCGATGCCGCTGGAGTTAACAAGCTCTGCTCCCAGCACTCACAATACCTCCGGGCAGGAGAGGGAGGAGGACGCCCCCTGCTGTCTCAGTCTGCCATGGTTCCAGCTCTCTCAGCCCCACAGATCAACAACACTGTCCAAGCGGCATAATTAAAGCTCAGGGGGAGGGGGAGGCAGGATAGTGCTGTCAGGCTGGCAATGCAATACTGCTCCCTCCGGGAGCTGCAGAGACACTCTCATTAACCCCTGACTCTCCTGGCTTAGCCCAGGACAAAGTGAATGTGAGCACTCCTGCATTAGGGGGGTCTGGTCCTCTCCCCTGGCATCATGCTCCCCAGACAAGGAGCTTACACCATACATGCCAACTCTCCCGTTTTTGGCGGGGGGTCCCGCTATTTGGGGTCCCCCCCCACCCTCCCGGGGGAGCTGGCATTTCTCCCGCCGCCAGCAGGCAGCGGTGGGGTCCATTAAATGGCCGCCGCGCCGGAGTAGCGCTGGTGCACTACTCCGGCGCCGCCGGTCCGTTCCCACGGGCGGGTGAAGCGGCCGCAGGGTCCGCTCACCCGCCCGCGGTCTCACTGTGCGGGGAGGAGGCAGGCGGGAGCGCTCCCTCCTCCCCCTGTAGGTCCGGCGTCTGTGCGCACGGTACACACAGATCAGCGGCGCAGGGAAAATGATGCGTGGCTGCTCTCATTCCCCCTGCGTCGCTGAGGAGATCGGGCAGGAGCCTGGCCGAAGCTGCAGGAGCCTGGTCAGGTAAGTGGAATTTATTATTTTATTTTTATTAACTACATGGGGGGGCTCTGCCTGGCTACAATGGGGGGGGGGGTGTCTACCTGGCTGGCTACAATGGGGGCAATACCTGGCTGGCTACAATGGGGGCAACTACCTGGCTGGCTACAATGGGGGGCAACTACCTGGCTGGCTACAATGGGGGCAACTACCTGGCTGGCTACTAAAGGGGGCACTACCTACCTGGCTGGCTACTAAAGGGGGCACTACCTACCTGGCTGGCTACTAAAGGGGGCACTACCTACCTGACTACTAAAGGGGGCAACTACCTGACTATTAAAGGGGGCACTACCTGGCTACAATGGGGGGGTCTACCTGGCTGGCTACAATGGGGGCAACTACCTGGCTGGCTACAATGGGGGCAACTACCTGGCTGGCTACAATGGGGGCAACTACCTGGCTGGCTACTAAAGGGGGCAACTACCTGGCTGGCTACTAAAGGGGGCACTACCTACCTGGCTGGCTACTAAAGGGGGCACTACCTACCTGACTACTAAAGGGGGCAACTACCTGACTACTAAAGGGGGCAACTACCTGACTAACAAAGGGGGGCATCTACCTAGCTACAGAGGGGGCATCTACCTTGCTACAAGGGGGCATCTACCTGCCTGTAAGGGGCACTACCTGGCTATAAGGGCATCTACCTGGCTTTCTTCCAAAGCCATTATGTAGTTAGGCGGAGTGGGTGTGGCTTTTTAAAGGGGCGTGGCACACAAAAGATGGGCATGTCCATGCAAATTTTTGCCGCGGCG
Source organism: Phyllomedusa bahiana (assembly GCA_025379985.1). Taxonomy (NCBI): domain Eukaryota; kingdom Metazoa; phylum Chordata; class Amphibia; order Anura; family Hylidae; genus Phyllomedusa; species Phyllomedusa bahiana. The sequence continues at coordinate 100,684 of JAODAL010008350.1, read as the reverse complement.
CGCTAAGCGCGCCGCCCTCTTTAATCTCCTGCTTTTCCATTTTCAAAAGTTGCCAACTATGGCTTACACACATGCACAGCTCCTGCTTCTCCAACATTTAACCCTCTCCATCCCACCGGGGATGGGGTGCCTGCAGCCCTTCACATGCTCTCCTCCTCTACAGGGCTCTCACTACCTGCTCCTGGAGATGCTCTCCGCACTGGGCGTCCGGCTCGTCCTGGAGTTCGTCATCCACGCACCAACCAGTTCAGTGTCCTTCTACTCCACCACTGTCTTATGTGTCTCAGGATATTCTACTACCTCAACCTAGACCCACGAGTCAGATTTGCCATTGTCGGGTCCCTCCACCTGTGCACTCGTGCTCTTCTAACAGTATGGACAGTACATTTTCAACCAACTGGAACATTCGCCTTCTCACGGCCGCTCTCTTCTGACAGGCCCAGTCATGTCTAATACAACTGAGGATGATAAACCTTTGACATTAGCAGATATTCGCTTACTACTCCAGCCCATACCAACTAGGGCTGACATCTCCTCTATAACAAAACAACTGTTGGACCAGTTTTCTCATTTTCGTTCGAAACTGTCTTCCTTACAAACCAAAGTGACCAATCTGGACCAAGCTCAGTCTCAAACTTCATCCTCCCTGTCTGCTGTTACTGAGGTGGTATCCCAAAATCCATAAATTGCAACAGCATATGGACGATATAGAAAATAGGAACAGGAGGAACAATTTGCGTATTCGTGGGCTTCCGGAATCGATTCCCAATGCGGACCTCTTCACTGTGTTATCTACCATATTCAAAGATCTTCTAGGTCTCCCGCAATCCATACACATAGAGATCGACCGAGCGCACAGAGCGTTACGACTTCCCAACCTGGATGATCCTCGTCCTAGAGACGTGATTTGTAGAGTGCACTTTTTTGCAGTAAAGGAGGACATTCTCTACGAAGCACGGCGGCACAAATCGGTGGTGTATCAAGACACTCCTATAAGAATTTTGCAGGACTTATCCAGACTCACCTTGGCCCAAAGAGCCACCCTTAGGCCCCTTCTGGATATTCTTAGAGATCGGGACATTCCTTTTCATTGGGGGTACCCTTTTGCCCTGTTCATCCGTATGGAGAAACAAACCCTCGTTTTTCGCTCTCCGGAGGATTTCTCGCAGGTTCTATGAGCACTCAACATTACGGACATTTCATTCCAAGAATGACCCACACTGTTTACCCTCTCTGGCAAGGGACCGTTACATAAAAGGGGCTCGCAGGACACCCCGTCTGGTTCTACCATTCTGCCCCCCCGAGACCAGAGACGGAAGGAGCTCTCGGCTCGCCCACAGAAACGACAGGCTGTTCCTCCCTCTCCTGTGTTGCCGTCGGGGCTCTGCTACTGTTACCTGAGGACCTGATTTATATGCTGAACTCCTCCCTTGACATACTCTAATGTCGTTTTTATTAATCCTAGGTTGAGGGTTGGGCCCTGGCCGCCTGGTGAAGGTGGCATAGGATTTAATGGGGCCAGGACCAGAGTGATATCCTTTGTTCCCCTTAAGTTAGGCTTTTCTTTTTCTTACTGAAAGTGCCCCAAAACTTTTTGTTCATGTTTAGTCGTTTGCTTTTGCTGGTTGCTGTTTATTTACAGGTTATCAATGAGGACTTAGAGAAGCTCTCTGTGATAGTAGAGTTGTTTCTGTTGTGCTCTACCATGCACTACCACATCCCCCCAGTAGGTGGGACTCCTGTCCTGACTTTGTTCGGGTCTACAAGACTTCTGTATTACTGTAGTAATACATTTAGTTTGCCAGCAGGCCTTTGGCCCTCTTTTTCCTTCCCCTGTTGGTTTGTATGTCCTTCTGTGTCTGTCTGGTCCTCTTTGTCTTTTTCAGGTCGTAGTGGTTCCGGGGAATTTTTTCCAGTGCTGCCCTTTCTGGCCCTGTGGGTGGGAACCTGATTTAATGCAATGGCAGATACCGGATAGCCTCGTTCAACGCGAAGGGCCTCAATACGCCGGAAAAAAAGGGCCCAGATCTTGCACCAATTTCATCGCCATAAGGTACATATTGTATGCTTTCAGGAAACACATTTCAATTCTGGCTGTGCACCGGTGATTAAAAACAAACACTATACGTCTTGGCATTTTGCCAATTTTTCTCAGTCCAGGTCCAGGGGGGTGGCGATTGCTATACATAGAACACTTCCCCATCAGGTAATAAGTTGTACTAGTGATCCCGATGCCCGCTTTCTTATCTTGGTTCTGTCGGTGGCTGGACATGTGTTTACAATTATAAACACATATGCACCCAACTACAGACCAAGTAAAATTTTTCACCACGCTCGTTGACTATTCCCTTTCTTTAATCCAGGGGACAGTTTTGCTGTGTGGTGACCTCAATTTGACCTTGGATCCTACTCTGGATAACTCCTCTGGGAAGGCATCTCTTTCGTATTCTATGATTAAAAGAGTCAGGAAGGCTTTCCTCCAGCTTCAGCTATGTGACACATGGAGACTCCAGCATCCAACGGATAAGGATTACACCTTTTTCTCCCCGCCTCACGGCTCCTATAGCCAGTTGGATTATATTCTGGTTCAACATTCTGCCCTCCTCTGGTTATCTAGTACGGCCATTGGCAACATACTTTGGTCTGACCATGCCCCGGTTTTTTGCTCTTTGCGGCTCCCAACCTTATCTAGGGGTGCATGGAACTGGAGATTGAATGAGTCTCTTCTTCTTGACACTCTTTGTGTAGCGGAATTGACTGGTTCGATTGCCCAGTTCTTAGACTGCCATGCTAATGATTCTTCTTCTCCTGTTATTCAATGGGAATCTCTTAAATGCGTCCTTAGGGGTGTATTGGTCAAACACGGCTCCAGACTCAAAAAAGAGAAGGTGACTACTTTGAGAAATGCCCTTGCTAAGGTCGCAGCATTAGAATTGGCCCACAAGCGGGCGCTCTCGGCTCCGACCTTACGAGAGTTGCAGGAGGGGGTCAAACGCCTCTTGGAGGCATCCTGGAGCCATTTGATCCAGATACAGCGCAGCAAATTCTATGAATTTGGTAATAAATGCGGGCGTATGTTAGCCAGAGGTACACGTAACCGTGACGGAGCCCCATTTTTGAAATCTGGCACTTTATGTGATAACTTTTTTACACTTTAACCTATCCATGTGATTCAGAGACTGTGTTCTCGTGATCCATTGTGCTTTAAGATAGTAAGACATTTTGGTCCAAAAAGTCCTTTTTTATTTATGAAAAATATCAAAGTATTGTGAAAAATTAGAAAAATTTACCATTTTCAAACTTCAAAAATTTCTGCGTGTAAGACAGATAGTTATTCCACTCAAAATAGCTTATAACTAGCATCTACCATATGTCTACCGTAGGTTGGCATCTTTTTTTTAAAATGTCTTTTTTTATTTATGATATTAGAGGGCTTAGAAATTTAGTAGTAATTTTCAAATTTTCAAGAAAATTTGCAATATAATTTTTTTTAGGGACCAGTCCAGTTCTAACGTGATTTTGATTGGCCTGTATCTTAGATACCCCAATAATTGACCTCATCTAAGAAACTACACCCCTTAAAGTATTCAAAACAGCATTTAGGAAGTTTATTAGCCCATTAGGTGTTTCACAAGAATTAAAGCAAAGTGTAGGTGAAATTTAAAATTTCACTTTTTTTTGCAGATTTTCATTTTTCAGCCATTATTCACAAGAACACGGTAGAAGTGATCAGCGAAATGCAACTTAATAATGATTTCCTAGATTCTGCTGTTTTCAGAGATATCCCATATGTGGCCCTAGTGCGCCATTTGTCTCCTCCACAAGCCCCAGAATAGGAGAAGCACCTACCTGACTTTGGGGTCTCATTTTCATTACGATTTTATTTGGGCATCATTTCAGGTTTGTGGACGCCCGTACGGGGCTAAAACTTAATAAAGACCGCTAAAAAGACACCATATTGGAGTCTACACCCCTTAAGGAATATATCCAGGGGTGTAGTGAGGATATTAACCCCCCACAGGTGTTTCACAAAATTTTTTAGCGTTAGGCTGGGAAAAGGAAATTTTTTTTTACAACAATCTGCAATTTTAGCTGAAAATGTTGAATTTTTACAAGGAATCCTGTAAAAAAAAAGCATCCCAAATTTTGTTAAGCAATTTCTTCCAAGTTCGGCAATACCCTACATGTGGGTGTAAACTGCTGTTTGGGCGCATGGCAGGGCGTACAAGGGAGGGAGCGCTATTTTGCTTTTGGAACGCAGATTTCGGTGGGGTCATGTTGCATTTGCAAAGCCCCCAAAGTACCAGAAAAGGTGAAACCTTCCAGAAGTCGCCCCATTTTGGATTCAACACCCCTCGGGGATCTCTTCTAGGGGTGTACTGTGCCTGTTAGGTGTACAGGTGGTCCATAGATTTTTTAGTTTTGGGCTATGAAAAAGGGGGGAAAAAAAAGCAGTTCCATCATTTTTTTTTGGGGTTTCCCTTTTTTACAGTTTTGCCTAGGGATAAGTGACAGGAAAATTTATATGGGGGTCGGTACAATTGCAATGTTTTAAAATTTTATATAGTTTTTTTTTTTTTTTAATTTTACACAATAGAATTAGGTTATAAAAAAATTGCGTTTTATGTTGCCCTATTTGACACCCAAACTTTTTTAGTTTTCTGTGCACGGAGCTGATTAGGGGGTTGTTTTTGCGGGAGAGTTGACATTTTTTTATTTAAAAATTATGGGGTGCATATACGCTTTGTCATTTTTATTAAGGTTTGTGAGGCATTATGAACAAATACAGTTTCCCCGTAGTTTTTTATTTTATTTTTTACAGGGGTCACCGTGGGGTTTTATAAAGACATGAGTTTTACCAAGGCGATCGATTACAAAATCCCCAGTTTGTTTTTTTTTTTTACACAATAAAAAAATTTTATTCAAAAAGGAAAAACAGTTTTTGCCCCCCTGTCGGGAGCCATAACTTTTTTTTTTTTCGGTGTCGGAGCTGTGTTGGGTTTGTTTTTTTGCGGGGAGGAGTTGACGTTTTTATTGGTTTTTTTTTGGGGGACAAAATTTTTTGATCATTTTAAAAATCCATTTTTTGGAAGGAAGGGTGAAAAAAAATACTGCAATTAGTGTGTTTTTTATTTTTTATTTTTAACCGCTCACGCGCGACCCGTGCATTTTAAAATTTTATCTCTGGGTCAATTGATTTGCGATCCCCAAATTTATATTTTTTTTTTTTTTAAAACATTTTAAAAAAAAAAGTGTTTTATTGTGTAAAAAATTTTTAGCATCGTGTCTTTGAAAAGCTAACTTTATTTTTCCCGTATACAGAGCTGTGTAAGGATGTTCTTTTGCGGGATAAAATGGACGTTTTAATTGGTAAATTTGGGGAGTTTTTTTAGGTTTCTCCGCTTTTTATTCCTTTATGTGCTGGGGTTGAACAAAAAAGGCAATTCTGGACTGTTTTTTTTTTTTTTTTTTTTACGGTGTTCCTCGTGCAGGTTTAAATTTAATGGACAGTTTATAGGGCAGGTCGTTACGCCGGTCGATCCCAAATTGGGATTTATTTTTTTTGATCTTTTTTGGGGGAATTGGCGTTTGCAAAGGGGAAAGGGGGGTTTTAGTGTTTTTTTTTTTATTTTTTGTGTTTGTGTTTATTTTTTTCCACTTTTAACATTTATTTTTCTTTTTTACACTTTTTTTTTACTTTTTCTTTAACAAAATCTTTCAGATTGTGTTAGTTCTATTGCAAGAAGGAGAAAAATAGCGCTGGAGAAAGAAAAAAAATTAAAACCCTGGGGAAAGTTAAAACCACTGGAGTGGTGTCTTAGTTTTTTTGTAAGTAAAACAAGCGTTTCACGGATTCCAAACGGTTCCCCAGGTACAAACGAAAGGCAGGCGCGGATAAAAAGGAACCCCAAAGAAGTGAGACTATGACATCACAAGGGTCAGATTGAAACTTTGTAGAAAAAAATATTTACCGAAATCTATAAAATACTTAGAAAGAAATTAACTTATATCAAGGGAAGAAGAGTAACAAGTAGGATGTCATTTAAAATTATAAAAAACGACATTAAAAACATTAAAAATAAAAATTTAAAATGGACCTTTTAAAAATTACAAATTTTTTTTAAAACTAATTTCCCTTTGAAGCTCATTAAAAAACCTTTGGGAATATTTTGGGTTTGCTGAAGACCCCAATAAATCTCCCTTCACTCAGAACTGACCTCTATTGGAGTATTGGAAGAATTTTGTTCAATGGCTGAAATTAAATGTAAGTTGTTTGTTGTCGTAAAAAAAAGTTTAGGCAAAAATGTGTATAATTTATTGTGTTGATGTTTAACCGTGATTTTTTTAAACGTTTGGATAATTTTTACTGTTTTGCCAATATATTGAAAACCACAGTGGAAATTTATTTTAATATACAAAAAAATTGTACTTTGCAAGCCAAGTGCTTTTTAAATTTCTGAATGTTTCTCCGTAACCTGTGAATAAATTTTTATCACTTTGTATAATAAATTTAAAACATTTACGGGGCAGGATGTTTGCAGTGTAAGCCTTTAGGACCGGGCTCCGTTTGGCCCCCGGTTCATTTGCAAAAGTTGTTTTAAAACAGGAAGGGCAACTATTTTTTTTATTTTTTTTGCTCTCCTATAAGTAATTGTGGTTTGCAGGAAGAATAGGTTTCAGAATAGGGAAAAGTATAGTTTTTTTCCCAATGTTTTTTAAAAAAACTTATAGATGCCTGATGATAGTATTAAAAGTGGTGATAAAATTAAGATTATTTTTAGTTGTTTTTTTGTTAAATTTTTATCAGATTCTTACTTTTTTTTTGGCTTGATTGAAAAGTAATCTTGTTGGGTATAGGAAAGAGCTTTACTTTTTTTTTTGTCTTTTTTAATTTCTAGGAAAACCTTTTTTCCCTAAAAATTTTTTGAAAGGTAAATTTTTGCTTCAAATATTTCTTCACTGTACAATTTTTTCTGATTTCCTGAAGGCCCTTTGGGGGAATTCGTACCCCCCTTCCGGGAAAATTGCTGAGAATTGAAGGTACCCATTGAGTCACAGACTAAATGCATTCTTTGTTTTATAAAAGAAATTTTCTACATTATAAAGCAAAAACTGAAAAAAATTTCCTGTTTTTTATGTGTCATGGTGAGCTTATCCCCAAGGGTTTTTGGGTTTGAAATGTAATTAAAAATTTCAATAGATTCTACTACCACGCCCAAAAAAAAAACAGGGCTCTTTTAACGCTTTTTTTTATTTTTAAAAAATTTTGAAAAACATGGATTAAAAAAACAATAAAATGTATTGGATCAAAAATGGCCATAAAAAAATTAGCGTAAGTGGCGCCACTCGAGTTCCATGGCAGGGCCCAAACTTTTTTTGGTGGTAGTGGGAGGGGGCCAAAATTAAAAAATTTTTGTTGAGTGAGCTTTAAAACCTTCCATTAAAATTTTTTTAAAAAGGGTTTGAAAATTTTGTTTTGCTCGAGATAAAATTGAGCTGCTGTAATACCTTAAATCTGTCTTATGTTTGAATAAAGTGAATTTCATCAAAGGGAAAAATGACAATTTATCTTCCATGGGAAAACCCATCAAATTCGTAATAAACTATCGGAATTTTAAAAAAAAGGAGTTATACAATTTAAAATTAAAACAAAAAAGTGACAAATTAGAAAGAAAGAATTTAAAACCGAAATATGGTCTTCCTTGGGGGGGTTTAAGGGGTCCTTATGAATTTTTTGGGGAAAAAATAAAAATGTGGTACACTGGGGATGGATTCACAAAAAAAATGTTTTTCTTTCTTTTCTATAATTCATTTCACAATTTATTTTAAAAAAGATTCAAAAATATTTTTTAAAGTTGCTATAGGAACTTTCTGTGACCCAATTCATAATAATTGGTCTTGTGTATCCTTGGGTTCTTGTTTATTTCAGAAAAATTTAATACCACAATCCACCCCCCTTTTTCGCGGGCGAAAAAACGATCTCTTTATTATTAGAGGTTTTTTTAGAGATATTTTTTTTTTTTGGGATAAATTGAAAAGAACTAAAGGTTTTGTTTTTAGAGAAGAAGTTTTTAATATTAAAAACATAAAACATCCAATTTTACTACCCCTTTTGCCAAACCGGTAAAATTGGACTTTGGGTTTAAAATAGGTTCCCTTCCCGTAATTTAGAGAGTTAGAGGGCCTGTTGGTTTAAATCAAATGTCTTGTTTTTTACTGTGTTGATTGTTTTTGTTTAATAAAGTGACGATTTAAGGGGTTTAAATTTTCAAAAAATTTTTTGTATTCTTAAACAAAGTGGATGATCTATTTTTGTTTCGGACAAAAAAGTAGTCCTTTTTGAAGAATTTTTGATTTCAGTTTGATTTAGAGTATAATGGGTAGAAATTTAATATTTTAAACCAGGCTATGATCGTATCTAAATGTTTTTTTGTCTTTTTTATTTCGAGTTTATATTGAGGCGACTTTGTCCTCCTCTACAACTCCCCCTAAAATTTTTTTTTTCTGGTCGAGGATGATATCTTTTATAGAAATTCCTCTTCATTTTTGTTGCTTTTGGGTTAAATGTTGGGTGTTTGGTCATCTCTAAAAAGATGAGTCTTTTTTCCATTCTTTGTTTTTTTTGAGAAAAATCACCTGTGGAATTTGTGCACAAGGGAGTGTGGAGTTGATCGTAGAGGATCCAGAGAAAATTAAATTATCTTCTGTTAAGCCAATCTTGTGATCAGTGAAAAATGAAATTTGTATCCCAGTGAGGGTGTGGTGGGGAATTTGATATATGAATTTTATTGGAGATAAGTGAGTGATTAGCTAGATCTATTTTATCTCCTTTTAAATTTTGTAATACTAGTGATGGAGTTTATGTTTTTTTTCAACAGAAAAATTACTTTTAAACTTTGTTTTATTTTTTTGGGGTTTAGATGTTACTGATGTTTTCTAAGGAATTGCTATTGTGAAAAAACGTGTTTGGGTTTAATTTAACCGAGGAGGGAGTCTTTTTTTCCTATATTATTTGTCTGTTTTATAAAAAGTTCTTTTTTCACTAACCACTAGTTCTGGTATACTGGAGGTTTTTTGTACTACATTCTCTAAAATCTCTGGAATCTCCGAAGATGTATGTGGGGTTTCAGAAGTCACTTGTATAAAATTTTCCCTTGTGGTTACTAAGGCGTTACTGACTGAAACATCCTGCCCCGTAAAGTTGCAATATTATTATCAAAATGATACATTTCATTCACGGTTACGGAGGGGCGATTCAGAAATTTAAAAAAGCACTTGGCTTGCAATAGTAAAATTTGTTGTATATTTAAAAACTTCCATGTGGTTTGCATTATTTTTCAAAACAGTTGAAAATTATCCCAAACGTTTTAAATAAAACATCGGTATAACTCAGACCCCAAATTTAAAATTTATCACAGTTTGCCTAAACATTTTTTTCGAACTCAAAACGAAACAGTTACATTTAATTTTTTAGCCCCTTGAAAAAAATTCCTTCCCAAAACTCCCAAAGAGGGCGGTTTGGTGAGAGGGAGATTTATTGGATCTTCAGACTAAACACGTGTTCCAATGGTTTAAAGAGCTTCAGGAATTTGTGTTTTAAATAAATTTTAGTATTAAATAGGTCCGATTTTTTTATTATTTTTAAATGTTTTTTAAAAGTTGTTATGTATAATTTTGTGAATCCCCACTTTTTTTCCCCCTTTTTCCCGATTTTTGTAATTTCTTCTAAGTTTGGGATAGTTACGGTGTAATATTTGTTTTCTACAAGTTTTTATTGACCCATTGTTTTATGTCATAGTTCACTTTCATTTTGGCGGTTCCTTTATAAACCCCTGCCGTGCCTTTGTTTGTACCCCGAGGAAGCCCCGGTTTGGAAAAACCCGGGGAAAAACCCTTGTTTTACTTATCCCAAAAATAAACTAAAGACACCACTCCAGTGGTTTAAAAATTTCCCAGATGTTTTTAGATTTATCTTCCCCCCCGAGCGTAGTTTTTCTCCTTTGCAATAGAACTTGTTTTTTTTGCCGTGGATCCCCGGCGAGTGTATCCATGAGTAAAGGGGTCCCCCGGCTGCTGATGACGGGGAAACCTGAGGCATATCGATACCGATTTAGTGGGGTATATGTGTTGTCCATTCTGTACAACTCAAAAGGTGAGCGGCCCATAATACACCTTTGGGAGCTGTTGTTTGTTTTTTATTCCACTTGATTGCGCTCTCACTTATATCCTCTGTAGCGATATTACCGATTGCTGTTAGAAGGCAGGCCAGTACACAGAACTAGTACTGTGTACTGGGTCGCCATGACAACTGCCTGTCACCATGCCCACAATGCATTGCGGGCATGGTGACATCACAGATGACCCCGGGAAGTGCCTTTCATTTCCGGGACCATCAGACAGGAGATCGGTGCCGCACTACAGGGGCTCCCCTCCTCGGCTGCGGCTTCATTATCGCAACCATGACAGGTTGTGGTTTATGAAGCGTTAATCACCGTGGCCGAAGCCCCACCCCAAACCGGGGTGATACGGAATGCGGCCAGTGGTAATTTACCGCTGGTCCCATGTCGCGATCGTGCGGGTCTCGCCTGCAAGCCCGCGCGATCGGCAGGACGTATGCATACGTCCATTTGCGGGAAGTCACTTCCTGCTAGGGCGTATGCATACGTGGTATGTCGGGAAGGGGTTAAGAATGCGTCAGGTAATGTGGTCCATTACACTCCAGATATTGCAGGGTCATTCCATTCTTTTTATTCTAAATTTTACAATCTCTCCTCCTCCCCCACAGCCCATCTCAGGGTTTCCCCTTTCCCCACCCCCATCATTGTTATCTAAAATCCCTGGTCCAGTGGCGTCGGTCCTAGAGGAACCCTTCTCCCTCCCAGAACCGCAACAAATTATTAAGAACCTGCCAGGGGGAAAGAGTCCGGGCCGTGATGGGTATTCGGACAAATTTTATAAAACCTTTTCGGATAATATAGCTCCATTAATGTTTCAAGCTTTCAATTCTATCTCTTCTAGCACTTCTAACACCCCGGGCCCACCTTAGCTCACGTAATTGTGATTCCAAAAACCTGGGAAAAGGGACCCCCAGTTATGTAGTAGTTACCGTCCCATTTCCCTCCTTAATGTGGGATTTGAAAATATATTCTAAACTAATAGCAAAATAAAATTGAATCCACTTTTGCAATTATGATAAACCCCAGACCAGGTGGGTTTTGTCCCCGGTCGGGAAGCCCGGGATAATACCCTGAAAACCCTGGACATCATTCATTATGCCCAGGAGGGCCTTTGACAGGATTTCATGGTCTTCTCTGCATCAGACCCTTGTACATTTGGGTGTTGGCCCTATTTTCTTTCAAAGATTATGGTACTTTACCATAATCCTTCAGCACGTATAAAAATTAATGGAGCCCTATCTGACACTTTACCTATTACAGTCGGCACTAGGCAGGGATGCCCACTATCCCCTTTGCTGTACATTTTGATTATGGAAAATTTAATGGCCTCAATAAGGGCAAACCCTGACATCAAAGGGATAACCAATATAAATGTTCTGCGTTTGCAGATGACCTGCTCTTGTATGTTACGAATCCCCATTTGTCTCTTCCCTCTTTGATGGCTGAGTTGCGCCGCTTTGGCTCCTGGTCAAATTTTAAGATTAACTTGTCTAAGTCAGAGGCTCTTAATGTGAACCTCCCACCGAATTTTCCATTCGAATGGCCCAGCGAGGGGATCTCTTATTTGGGGATACGCATTTCTGCGAATCTGGCGAAACTCTTTCCAGACAATTTCAAACCCCTACTAACTCAAACGGTTAAGGATCTAGATCTCTGGAATAAGAAGGCGTTTTCCTGGTTCGGGAGGATAAATATACTTAAGATGTCTATTTTGCCAAAATTTTTATATCTCTTCCAGACCATCCCTGTCCTTATCCCGTCGATGTTTTGGAAGAAACTTCGGCGTTGTTTTAACAAGTTTGTGTGGTCTGCTCGCCGTCCCCGCATAGCTTTTGACACATTAACTAGACCCAGAGACCTTGGGGGCACAGGACTGCCTAATTGTAGGCTATACTATCTGGCCTCAGCATACGCCCGTTATTTATCCTTGTCACTAGACCAAGATAGGAAGTTATGGGCCGGCCTTGCAGCTGCAATGTGCCCGTTTGCGCTTGCTACCCTCCCGGAACTGGACACCTTCCTTCAAAGGGACCGTGCTCTGTCTTTTTCCACTAAACACACATTGGCCATTATTTATGCTCCTAGAGGTGCACATAGTTTAATTGATCGTAAGTGTCCCTATCACTGACAACTCTGACTTTCCACCGGGATCTTGTTCCAACATGTTTTTGGGTGGCACGAAAAAAACCCATTACGGTTATATCATGTGGTCTCTAATGGGAAATTGACTGTAGTTAACGCTATCCTGGGGGGTAAGCTTCCTTCAATTAGTTCACACTTCCAATACGCTCAATTGTCGTCCTTTTTTCATAAACTTAAACATACCCTGGACTGTCAACGGCCACTTACACCTTTTGGACAATTACTGCATTCGACGTCGGGCACGCGGCACTCATTATCAGTTTTTATATAAAGCTTCTAATTCCTCCAAGCCGTACCCTCTCCCGTCCTTTTGCCATCAATGGGAATTAGAGATAGTGTGTACGTTTACGGACTCGCAATGGGAACGTTATTTCCAACTTACACATCGAGCAGTAGTGGCCTCTAGACACCAGGAAACGTGCTACAAGATCTTATCCAGGTGGAATAGGATGCCCACGATCCTTCATAAATGGTTTCCAGCAGTTCCAAACACTTGTTGGTGCTGTGGGAAAACATGTGGGTACCCTGGTGCACATTGGTGGGACTGCCCGTTAATTCGAAAACTATAGGACCACCTGTCCGGAGAATTATCACATTGATCACGGATGTCTCGGTTCCTGACTCTCCAGAGGCCTTTCTGCTCTTTATGTTTGATTTCCCAGTTTCTAAATATAAACATTCTATTCTTAGACACTTGAAACAGGCCGCCAAAACGGTTATCCCTAAGAGGTGGAAATCTTCAATTCCTCCTTCTATTGAAGATTGGTACAATGAAATCAATTTTATATGTCAATTGGAGGAATTGGTGGCCCACTCCCCTGCTCAACTACTTCGGTTTAATAAATTGTGGTTCTTTTGGTTCATGTTCAAGTCTTCCGCCTCTTATCTGCTATCCTAGGGGCGGGACCCTTGGGACGGGCGGGTGCCCTTCGCGTTGGATGGGAGTCTCATGGCTGGAAGGCCGCCCTCAGGTGCCAGAACCGGTTGCTGCCGTATTTCGGACAAGGCTGTGACTTGTGTGTATTCTACGTGCTGTATTACTAATCTTTTCCCCTTATTTGTTGTCTGTTGTCAGCCCCCCCCCCGCCGTGTCTCTGTTTGGTTGTTAGCTACTTTAGGCTTCAATTGCTTTTTCAGCAGGAGTTTATTTGAGGTGTGCACACTTATTATGCAGAGTCTAATTTTTTTACATTTACAATTTGTATGCCTTATTTTTGGTACTGAAAGGGCTGAGCTATCTTATGGACAGCTCAAGTACATTGTGACTTACTGCTATGTAATTGTTTCTTACAAACTTTGTATGATTTTTCATATACTTTGTATTGCATGGTCTTCAATAAACTTCCTCTCGGAATTTAAAAAAAAAAAAAGTGACGGAAGAAAGTAATTTTTAAACCACTATTTTGGTAAACTGGACATTGACTATCCCTGTCCTTTAACGCAGAATGACCCCAAAACCCACACAGATGCCCTTATGGACCCTCAGATTAAAAAGTGCCGGAAGAAAGTAGTATTTGAACCACTATGTTTGTGAACTGGACATTGACTATCCCTGTCCTGTACCGCAGCATGACCCAAAAACCTGCATGACCCACAGATCACAAAGTGTCGGAAGAAAGTAGTCCTTGAACCACTAATTTAGTTGAACTGGACATTGACTGACTATCCCTGTCCTGTACCGCAGCATGACCCAAAAACCTGCATGACCCACAGATTACCAAGTGCCGGAAGAAAGTATTATTTGAACCAGTATTTTAGTGAACTGGACATTGACTATCCAAGTACTGTACTGCAGCATGACCCAAAGATCACAAAGTGCTGGAAGAGAGTAGTATTAGAACCACTAATTTAGTTAAACTGGACATTGGCTATCCATGTCCTGTAACGCAACATGACCCCAAAACCCGCTCAGGTGACCTAATGGAGTGTCAGCATAAAAATTTGCAATAAGAATAAACTAGTTTTCCAATGCTGCTGCTTCTACAGCTACTTGCCATTCTACTGCTGTCACATTGGTGACGTTGTTCCACCATGACATCAGAATGTGAAGCAGACGAAACAGATGTCCCCAGTTGGTCAATGAGGCCTCTGTGAAAATCCTGCTTTCAACTGTCAAGTGGTTTGAAGGAAATTACTGATCAAGGAGGGTGAGGCTGTGAACTTGGCCGGACTTACAGTGGGTACAGTGAGAACCATGGCTGGCGTCAGTCATCTATCAACACAGAGGTTCAGCTGGCAGGGCCAGACATAGAGTGGGTACGGTGAAAGCCAGGGCTGCTGTCAGTCATCTATTAACATGGCAAAAATTCCCTTATGACACAGCAACGAAAACAGTTGGACCGAAGCAGAGTGCGCATGGCGGAAGTGTGAACTAAGACCTCCAGCCTTCCTCAGTACACAGTCAAGACCTGGGTAGCGCTTGAGAAATTTCTGCCTCTATGAGAGCGCTTGCCCCTCTGTATGAGTGCAGACCAATTGAGCTTCACTTTGAAACGCTGGTGGTTGACGTTCCTGTTCCACCCAGGTGCCCTTTTTCTTGGCTTTCTTTTTCTCGTTTTACTCAACGTGCTGGAGGAAATTGTCTCTGTTCTTGGGGTGACGAAAGTGCGCCATATGAACATTGATTCTTGCACAAGGGTTGTACCATGTATCTGCTTGTTCACAATTATACCAATAGCATGCTGTTTCACATTGTAGATCCTGGCAGTATTGCCATGAATGATAGCATTTAGGTGGCATGCCTTTTTCTATGGTGCCCATACTCTTAAGGTGCATAATGTTGCCCTTCTTGTAAATGCGCATGTATGTTGAGAAAGGCAGAGGGCCACTGACCGGAGTACTGCCCTATTTGCACCCCTGGCACCCCTTTCACAATAGTCTGACCCCAAAACCAGCAGAAATGCCCTTATGGACTCAGAGAGTAAAATTAACAGCAAGAAATTAGTGTTTAAACAAGATTTATTTGAATAGAACCTTCAATATCATTGTCTTTTCCAGCTTCTTGACCCCCAAACCAGCAAAAATTGCCTTTTCAACACTCAATAAAAGTAGCCAGAATAAAAGAGTTTTTAAAAAAACATTTTTTGGAATAGGACCTGGATAATAGCTTGTTTTTGACAGCACCACGCCCCCAAAAATTCGAAACACAACCTTTCGGTGACTGTTGACAATTGTGAAAAACAAATGCCTATTAGAAACCACATTTTATACAGTATGACCTGTATTATAGCTGTTTTTTACAGCAGCATGCCCCCAAAAATTCGAAACATGACCTTTCGGCGACTGTTGACAATTGTGAAGAACATATGCCTGATACAAACCCCATTTTTTACAATAGGACCTGTAGTAAAGCTGGTTTTGGACAGCACCATGACCCCAAAAATTATAAAAATGACCTCTTGGCCACTGTTATAAATTGTGAGGAAGAAAAGCCACTTGGAAACCACATTTCTGCAATAAAGGACCTGGATTATAGCTGTTTTTCACAGCACCATGACCCCAAAACCATTGACAGTGCTTAAAATTTTCATGAAGAAATGAGTAAATGGAATACAGTTTTTTCATAAAACCGTGTACAATTAGTATCTTTTACAGTCTCCTAACCGCAAAACCAGCAAAATGATTGACAACTGCCAAGTAAGACTAGCAATTGATATTTTTCACCAAATTATTGGACAAGTGCGATATTTGAGCCAAACTGAGCAGCACGGAGAGCAATAGAACTATTTGCTACGTTATATGGCTTAAATATGGTGTTTTGCCACCACTGAGAACAAGCAACAGTTAAAATAGAATAATTGTCACCAAATTATTGGACAAGTGCGCTATTTGCGCCAAACTGAGAAGCACGGAGAGCAATAGAACTATTTGCTACGTTATATGGCTTAAATATGGTGTTCTAACGATGATCGTTAGGATTGTCAGGAAAATTATCACATCACGGAAACCCGATAACCATAATAATCTTGCCAATTTCAACTTTTGTCGATAGTATCGCTCATCCCTAGTTATTGCTGTATGTATACACTCCTTAACATTGAACTGTGTCACCAAGAAGGGAAAGTTTTGGAATTTTGGAAATCACAGGATCAATACACAGGAAAATGCAAATGATAAAAAAATGGAAACAATATATTAAAAACATCACAATTTATTCAGTATCGAGCATGAGCACTTACACATTGGCAGGATGTATGAGCTCATCGATGGTTGTCTGAGGATTGTTCTGCCATGTTGAATGCTCTTGGGGTAATCATCAGGATCGGCTGCTGGCAGTTTCCTCTCCAATTGCCAACCAGTGATGTCCCAGATGTGCTCAATGAGAGACAAGTCTGGAGATGCTGAAGCCATGGTAGCACATTTAGGCCACACAACCTGCTCATAGCAGCATGAGAAACATGTGTCCTTGTGTTGTCCTGTTGAAAAATGTCTCCTGGGACACTTTGGAGAAATGGCCACACCACTAATTCCAGGATCAAAGCAATGTCTTGTGAGCTGTCAGTGTACTTGAAATGAAGACTAGAGGTCCAGATACATGCATTATGTTATCCTGCATCATAATCCCAGAAGTAGGACCAGTGTGATGTTTCCTTGTGAAGGCCTCTTCATGAGTCATTTGTGAATCAGAGTGCAGGTCATATGACCTAACAGAGACGGTTCCATCACTCAGAAATCCTGTATGCAGTTGCAGGTAGGCAATGTTACTGGCACTACATACATATATAAACAAGTCCAGATTTGTCAATTTGGTTAGACCTTATATAATTATTGCCCTCTCTCATATCGTGACCCCTCTCCATCAACATTAATACCAAAAAAGAAGCACATAGAGAGTATATAGTCAAAAATTACAAAAATCTTTATTAGTTACAAAATAAAAACAATCCCATATAAAATTGAAGCGCATATGGAAAAACCCTACTAACTGTAGGCATAAACAGTTCCTCCATGTACAAAAGATACTATATACATTTATCTTATTCTTAAAAGGATCCCATTAGTAAGCAAAAGAATCAGGACAGTTGTGGTCAGTGTCCCAGAGACATATAGTAAATATAATTAATAAAGTCAGCTAGATTTCATTTTTTAAACATATATAACCATGTTCTGTGGAACAACAATAACGACCTCATAGCTCCTAAGTAAGGGAATTACCAACACAAGAAGGATCAAGCCAGCCACCCCAACGTGCGTTTCGCATCCCTTGCTTTTTTTCAGGGGGTACTCACAGTTCTAATCCTAACAGTTTAAATACCTACATCATGATCATACATACACCTAAGGCGCATTCACGTGGCGCGTGCTGTGTTCGGAGGGAGCGGAAGTCTATGCCCCATTTCCAGCAGTCCGGCAGTCCATCAGTGCTCATGCGCAGAAGACCAAAGCTTCCGGACATGCGCACAGTGCGTATGGGCGGCAAAGCTGGAGAAAGCACCATATTCCCCACACAGCGCCTGCGCACCAGCGCTCGCGGAGTCACATTCTAGTCATACTACTTACAGGTAATCTCATTACTAAAGAAGGATCTCTCTCTCTATATCTAACATATGTAAATAAACAGAAAGGGATAATTAATATAATTCAACTCAATTACTACAAATACCCTCCTCAGAATACAGCATGGTTTCAAATATATGAGACATGTATCCTATTCATACAGTTACATCTGTTTAGCATTTCAATGATTATACATCAGGTATTATAGAAAAATTTACATATAAACCAATAATAGCACAATCATTCAATTTTATATTACTCATGCAGCCAACATGCAACCAACATTATATCTGATACAATAACTGAATTTTTTCGTTTTTAATGACACAAAGCGTCGCAATCATGAAAAGTGACATCAATTAGGTGTAGGCTGATCCAAATTATTTCACAATAATGAAAGGGTTAACAGTTAAAAACAGATAAAAAATAGATGATAGCCCAGAGAAACAAAGGAGATCAAATCCCTCTAATAATGTAAACATAGAAAAAACATCAATATATAGGGGCATAGCACCAATTAGGCTACTGATAAAAGAGTCAGAGGAATGGGGCAAAATGTTGCTTTTCATTCAAACCCTCGGGAGCCATTGAATTCAAAGATATGATCCATCTGGTCTCCTTCTGTTCTAAACAATGCATAGCATTGCCACCACTGATATCTAGATGTACTAAATCTATCCCCCAATAACTTCAACCCCTTTGGGTCGCAACCACGACATTTCAATTTTTTTTTTGACCCTAAACGGACCCAAACACGCATCTAACAATGTGCAGTGTGTTTTAAATTGCTTCAATGTCAAACACGCATCATCGTTCAGATGAGTGATCGCTGATGTGTGTTTACATGCATCTTTCGGATTCGTTCAAAGAATTGCCATGCCAATTCTTGATCCGAAAGACACAGAAGCAAGCAAATAAAAAGGAATACAAAGCAATCAAAAGTCATATAAAAGCCAAAGTAATACCAATGATAAGGTATGCGGAAAAAAAATATGACTCATCATATCAGAAGATAGTGATGTATAAATATTGCATTACACAAAAAAACAAAAAACTGCTACAACAGAAAGAAAATCTAAATTGGGTTTCACCATAATAATCATATCGACCAATGGAGTAAACACGTATACTGCACGGGGAGCACTGTTAAAAATAAAAAAGTACTAGGATTGCTTTTTTTCCCCCAAAATGTCACATAGATAAAGAGAAAAAGGTGCTCACCCTTATATGGTGAAATTCAAAGTATGTTTGCCGCGGAGGAAAGGTCCCTTGTACTGCTGTGCCTGGCAAACTGTGGGTCCACCAGCTGAAACGTATCAGAAATCCTTCACACCAAAAAGTGTAGAAACCAGCACCATAGAGTACAGATCTTCACTTATTTACATATAAATAAGTTAAAACATCAGGTAACGTGTAGGTTACAGAATACACTTACGCGTTTCGGGCAGTTTATGCCCTTGCTCACAGAGTACCAATAGTGTTGATCGAACCGTTCAAAAAAAGTTAAGTTCGGCTTACAACGGGATCTCCTTTTGATCTCCTTGGGATCGCCTTGTAAGCCGGGGGTGGCTTAAGCATTTTTTTGATCAAAACGTGTGAACTAAGAATCTCAAAGTTTTTTTCATGTATGATAGTTAGCATAAATGCTTCTTTAGATGTTTCCATGTATTGTATTGCCCTTTTAGCAGTTGGTTTGCCACTGGTAATGGTATGCGTGTATATATATATATATATATATATATATATATATATATATATGCCGCAACCATGCCAGTGCCACCCAGGTTCACATTGTGTTTTTCAGAAATGTTTTTTTTGTGCGGAACTATACATTGTATTTGGCATATATTGCTTTTAATCTATATAGGGAGGGAGGGATGCCTCCATTTTGATATCTTGCACCCCGCCCACCTCCACAGGCTGTTATATCCGTGCAGTATACTTGCAAGGTTGGTGTTTTTTTATTTTTCTCTCAAGATTATGGAGGTAGGTTGACCCAATGAGAAGTCTGAATTTGGCTCTATTGAGAGGTAAAGATAGCATAGGACCACCCGCCTTGAGATCCCGTTGTAAGCCAGGGGTGGCTTAAGCATTTTTTGATCAAAACGTGTGAACTAAGAATCTCAAAGTTTTTTTCATGTAAGAACATCTCGATTTTCTCAAACTGGAACCGAACATTTTACTGTCCATTCCAGTAAATGTTTGAGTTTGACATGGCGTTCGACATGCTATTTTAATAGTTTTTAGCGCCTTTCTGCACCTTTGCCAACCATCCAATCAGAGAAGCGTCAAAAACATCATCGCTGAGGTGTAGGGCTTTCATTGGCTGCTAAAATCACATGACCATGTTATATAATTTCACTATATTGAGTTCTGAATGCCATTTTCAGCTCACTCTCTGTACTGTACAGACTGCTCTCTGTCTTCTTGCTTGCAGTATTGGGGTGTGAGATCATCTTATAACTTGCCGTATCCAATTTTCCTATACATTGAAATATATTCTAAATAGTGGTTGTTTGATGAAAATTATGCTGAGTAGAGAAAAGATCATTTTGGCAGTTTTGGGGGTTCAGCAATTGTATAACACATCGTCTCCAAATTTCCTATACAAATAAATATATTTTAAATAGTGGTTGGTTGGTGAAAATTATGCTGAGTAGAGAAAAGATCATTTTTGGCAGTTTTGGGTGTGAAATACACCGTTTGTTATTGTCATACAGATATATAGCCAGGAAATAGAGTTCTCTCTTTTGCTAAATCTTACTCAAAACCAAAAAGTGTAATTTTGCCAGATTCTAAGTCCACATAACGCTGAAATATACCAGTGCGGTATTGTGAACCACATATACAGTGGAAATAAGCCTACAAAAAACCGGGCAACCAATATTGAAACCATAAGGTAAATAACAAACAAATACCAACAACAGCCTTATGGAAAAATCAATTAGATCTTTATTACACCAAATAATACAAAACAATAACAGTGAAACAATAAAAACCTAACAAAAAAATAAAATATACACAAACCACCCAACAGAAAAAGGCTACTACTCTCCACCATCTATGAGTAAATAAGCTGAAGAAAATACATTTAGGCAAAGAAATACAAACATATTATAAATGCTAATGCGATATAAAACATACTTAGTTATTGTTTTGTATTATTTGGTGTAATAAATATTTAATTGATTTTTCCATAAGGCTGTTGTTGGTATTTGAATTTTTTTTTTCACATATACAGTGGGGCAATATTGCTTTACATGTTTTTGTGACTTTTGGAAGTGGTTGAGTCAGCCAATGTGGCCTTCAGGCCAAAAATGGTTATGCACCTCTTCTCTAATGTTATTAAGGCATATTTACACTTTTCTTTCTCTAAAATCTGATTGCATTTATTTCCAGTGAGACCATGCAAGGAATTTTAGTGACTGACACAATATTGAAACTGTGTATTGTAACCACAGAATGACTCTTAGGAAGTGTGAAATTCATGAACCCCTATGTGAAGTGTTACTACTATGTAAAAAAGGCCAAGTCCAATCCCAATTTTTAATCCCTTTAGTGCTTCAGCTATTTTGGACCTTAAAGACAGTGGGCCAGACGTATTAAAACTGTCTCAGACTAGATAGTTGTAGGTATCATTAGTGTATCTAGGGCCGCCATCAGAAATTTTGGGGCACCATACAGCTGGCGTGTCTGGGCCCACCCACCCCCGGCCAACCCAACCCCCTGCTCCTCCCCCTCCCCCGCCATCCCCGGCCGTCCCGACAGAGCCCCACCCATCCTCCGTCCCACAACCATCGCCACCCCAGAAAAATAAAAAAATGTTTTTGGGGTCACAAGAAAAAAAAATGCAATTGTGCCATTGTTTTTGGATTTAGTTCTTGCTGGGTTATACAAGGTCCAGCAAATACCTCCACATGTCACCATTATAATGTTACTGGCAAAGCCAGTATACCCAGACCAATATTGCCAAGCAACAATATATAAATTCTAAATAATACCGCCACCTATCACTACCATATACTGACTAGTCCCACCATAATGTTATTGACTAAACCTGTATACCAAGACCCATATCACAAAACAACAACAACAATATACACAGAGCCGGGACAAAACATTTTGGTGCCCTAGGCAGATGGGTCAAATGGTGCCCCCCCCCCCCACCTTCCCCTATTATAGAAAAAATATTAAAAGTTTAAATCCCCCTCTTTTGTCATTTTACAAATAAAAAAAATAAATTAAAAGTTACACATAATTGGTATCACCACGTACAAACCGATCTATTAAAATATAACATCATTCATCTTGTATGCTCAACACCGTAGCAGAAAAAAATATAAATTTTATGCTAAAGTTTTGGGGTTTTGGTCATTTCACATGCCGTAAAATTGAAGAAACGTGATCAAAAAGTCACATGTATCCAAAAATGGTGCCAATAAAAAGTACACACCAGCCCGCAAAAAACGCTCCATCATTCAAGTCCACAGGGGGATGAACAAAAAAAGTTATTGGCTATATATTTAAAGAGTAGATGTTTTTTTTTTTTTTTTTTTTTATATTACTAAAACATGATGAAAACCCTACATGTTTGGTATTGCCGGACTTGAATCAACCTGCAGAATACAGATAATACATTTACACCAGTGAACGCTGTAAAAAAAAACAACTCTGCAAACATGGCACAAGTATGTTTTTTTCACATTTCCCCCATTTAGAATTTTTTTGCCATTCCCCAGTATATTCTAGAGTACAGTGAATTAAACCATTAGAAAGTACATCTTGTTCTGCAAAATTAAAGTCCTCATGTGTCTATATAGGTGGAGAAATAAAAAAGTTATGGCTCTGGGAAGACAGGAAAAAATACAAAGAGCCATATTATTATGTCAGGAAGGGGTTTAAAGTATTTTCCGCAAAAGAGGCGGTGGAATAGGGGGCAACAGCGAGTGCAGTGTTGTTGAACTTTTAGAGACCAAGGGGGATGTTTATGAAAACTGTCTTGATCTAAAACTTTCTTTGTTGCCCATGGCAACCAATCAGAGCTCATAGCAACCAATTAGAGCCACTAGCAACCAATTAGAGTGCCCCTTTCATTTTTTCAGAGCACTATATGAAATTAAAGGGGCCCTCTGATTGGTTACTATGGGTTTGGATTGGTTACTATGGGTTCTGATTGGTTGCTATTGGCAACATGGAAAGTCTTAGACCAAGACAGTTTTCATACATGTGGTCCCAAGTGCCCAAACTTCAACCCAAAATCTACTTATTGATCACAAAGTGCTAACACACTAATGTAATCTGAATATTGAGGTGAGGTTTCTGTTACCCATAGCAACCGATCAGAGCGCAGCTTTTATTTTTTTAGTGCAGTAGAATAATAGCTGAGCTCTTATGGTTGGTATGGGTTGATTGGTTGCTATGAGTAGCAAAAACAGACTATTACATATTATAGTGTATTTACTTTATATGTACACGTGTGAGTATATACTGTATGATGCATGTATGTTTTATACATATTTAGACACACATTAATATATTAATGTGTGTCTAAATATGTATAAAACATACATGCATTATAGCATCATATAGTATATACTTAATTGACACCCCCGCTCCACTACTAACAAACTCCTGTCACTCTCCTCTTCCTTCGGCCTCACCCAGTGGACCTCTGGAGCTACTCATAAAGATGGACACGCACTTCACCTCATCTTCACCCGCCTCTGTCCTCTATCTAACACCTCAATCTCTCCTTTACCCATCTCTGACCACAATTTGCTCACCTTCTCCACCAATTCCACCCCACGTGCCCCCTCTGCCCCAAATCTATTACTCCCCCGTAGAAACTTACAACACCTTAACCCTCGCATTCTCTCTGAATCTCTTTCTCCCCTCTCTACCATCTTCTCATTTGCTGACCCAGACGAAGCCACCACTTTCTACAACAACACAATCTACACTCTTGACTTGGTTTCCCCTCTCACACACAACAGAACACGCAAAACCAACAGACAACCCTGGCACACAGACTCCACCAAACAGCTGAGGCGAGCTTCCAGACTTGCTGAACGTCGCTGGAAGAAAAGCCACTCCACTGCTTATTTCACCGTATACAATCACTGCATACATTTAAATCTGCACTCGCCTCAGCCAAACAGGATTACTTTACCACTCTCATATCCTCCCTGTCTCACAACCCCAGACAACTGTTCAAAACCTTCAACGCTCTCCTCCGTCCACCAGCACCCCCTCCCCCATCTCTCCTCTCAGCAGATGACTTCGCCACTCACTTCCTAAATAAGATCAATCTCATCAGACAAAGCTTCACCCTGCAGTCCCCTCCATCTATCTCTATTCCTGCAGTGTCCCCACATCCCACATCTACACCCGCTCATCACTATTCCCCCCTAACTTCCTTCTCTACTGTCACTCATGACAAGCTCTCCACTCTACTGTCCAAATCCAACCTCACTACCTGTAATCTTGACCCACTGCCATCTCACCTCATCCCTGACCTTAGCGCTGTTATCATCCCAGCCCTCGCCCATCTCTTCAACCTATCATTAACCTCTGGCATCTTTCCTTCCTCCTTTAAACATGCAGCCATCACACCCATCCTTAAGAAACCATCTCTTGACCCCTCCTGTCTGTCCAACTATCGCCCCATCTCACTGCTTCCATTTGCCTCCAAACTCCTCGAACAGCACGTCTATCTTCAACTGTCCTCTCATCTATCCACCAACTCTCTCCTTGACCCACTGCAATCTGGCTTCTGACCCCACCACTCTACAGAAACCGCCCTAACCAAAGTCACCAACGACCTAGCAACTGCCAAAGCCTCACGCCACTACTCTGTACTTCTCCTCCTAGACCTGTCCTCCGCCTTTGACACTGTCGACCACTCACTCCTCATACAAATCCTCTCCTCCCTCGGCATCACGGACTTGGCCCTTTCCTGGATATCCTCCTACCTCACTGATCGGACATTCAGCGTCTCTCACTCACGCACCACCTCCTCCCCTTGCCCGCTCTCTGTTGGTGTCCCCCAGGGGTCTGTCCTGGGCCCACTACTCTTTTCTATCTACACTCTTGGTCTGGGTCAACTAATAGCATTGCATGGCTTTCAATACCATCTGTATGCTGATGATACCCAACTCTACATCTCCGGCCCAGATATTACCTCTCTACTCTCCCGGATCCCTGTCTGTCTTTCGTCCATATCCTCCTTCTTCTCCTCACGTCTCCTAAAGCTAAACGTGGAGAAAACTGAATTCATCATCTTACCACTGTCCCACTCCATCCCTCCACCTGATCTCTCTATCACAGTCAATGGCTACACTCTCTCACCAGCTCCCCAAGTCCACTGCCCTGGGATAACCCTTGTCTCCAATCTGTCCTTCAAACCGCACATCCAAACCCTCACCTCTGCTGCCGCCTCCACCTGAAAAATATCTCCCGTATCTGCTCATTCCTTAACTTTGAAAGCACAAAAATGCTGGTCCACGCCCTTGTCATCTCATGCCTAGACAATTGCAACATCCTTCTCTGTGGCATCCCAGCTAGCACTCTCACTCACCTCCAATCCATCCTTAACTCTGCTGCCGGTCTGATTCACCTCTCTCCTCGATACTCCTCTGCCTCTCCCCTCTGCCAATCCCTTCACTGGCTTCCAATTGCCCAGCGAATCCAGTTCAAGCTAGTAACCTTGACCTACAAGGTTTTTCATAACCATTCCCCTCCATACATATCTGCTTTAATCTCCAGATATCTCCCCTCACGCAATCTCCGCTCCTCACAGGACCTTCTTCTCTGCTCTCTCCGTGTCAACTCCTCACATAACCGTCTCCAAGACTTCTCCCGTGCTTCCCCCATACTCACTGCCCCAACACCTCAGACTCTCCCCCCACTCTCACCAGCCTCAAAAGCAACCTGAAAACCCATCTCTTCTGGATTGCCTATAACCAACAATAACCCTGCTGTCACTACACTATCCACAACCATGTCTGCCCCTCACTTTCTGTCTCTTCTCACTTTCCTTTTAGAGTGTAAGCCCTCACGGGCAGGGACCTCTCTCCTTCTTTACCAGTTGTTAGTTATTAATTTGTCACCCTTGTACTAGTTTGACCTATGTTATGTGTGAAACCTGAATGTACAGCGCTCTGGAACCAAGGGCGCTCAAAAATAAATAATAATAATACTCACATGTGTACATATAAAGTATATGTGTGTATATATATATATATATATATATATATATATTGCATATATACATATAGGGAGAGGTGTTTTATGTGGGGGTTTACAGTGAGTGTATAACTGGTTACAGTGGGGGGGATGCAGTCATTCCTTCAACCTGCCTTCTGGGTATGGAGCCCTTTAGCATTGTCCTGCCAGCAAAGAGTTAACAGAAGGCAGAGCTGGAGGAGCCCCCACTGGGTGAAGGGGTGGGGGCGGCAGGGGGGCTCAATGTGAACTGATGACTCCTCTCCTATCATGCTTCTTATCAGTGTTTGTGCAGGAGAGGTGTCATCAGTTCACAATGACCAGTCCAGCTCTCTGCACATTTCAGGAACTGGACACCAGGACACAGTAAGAAAGATGCTAAGAAGTAGTAGGAGGAGAGCAGCGCTGAACTCACACAGCAGCGCTGAACTCAGTCTCTGGCTTCCACTTTTCTTCCCTCCTGCTTCTAGTCGGATAAGTAACTTGAATCCTCCTCAAATGCCTGAGAAGAGATGAAGGGAGCGGCACTTGGAGGAACAAGTAGCAGGAGCACATAGCATCAGACGGCTGCTGCCGGCCGTGCACTGCTGCGACAGTCATGTTGAACTACGCCCCCTTTCTTCCTGGCAGAGGAGGCGCCCTAGGCCATCACCTACCTCTGCCTACCCATCGTCACGGCTCTGAATATACAAGCCCCTAATAATATTGGCACATCATCACCACATATCTCCAACATAACAATACTGAATAATACCGCCATACTGTTAGTGATTATAAACCATCACATCAAAACCAATATTTCCACCATACAGTGTAGGCATAGTCCCCCCCCAGTCTTGGGGGGCCCCCTATAGGCATAGTTCCCCCCCCAGTCATTAGGGCGCCCTGTAGGCATCGTTCTCCCCCCCCCCCCCCACCAGTCATTAGGGCCCCCTGTAGGCATAGTCCCCCCAGTCATTGGGGCACCCTGTAGGCATAGTTCCCCCACAGTCATTAGGGCCCCCTGTAGACACAGTTCCCTCCCAGTCATTAGGGCCCCCTGTAGGCATAGTTCCCCCCAGTCATTAGGGCCCCCTGTAGGCTTAGTCTCCCCCCCAGTCATTAGGGCCCCATGTAGGCATTGTCCCCCCCTCCAGTCATTAGGGCCCCCTGTAGGCATATTCCCCCCCCCAGTCATTAGGGCCCACTGTAGGCATAGTCCCCTCCATCTTTAGGGCCCCCCCGTAGCTAATTACTTCTCTGGCCGCACTCCTCCGGCATCTCCGTCTCCTCTCAGCCCCAAGCCTGCTGCTTTAGGCTTGTGGCCGAGAACAGGAAGCTCGGCAGGTGGCACGATGGCGTCACTTCCGCCGCACCACCTGCAGAGCTATGTACGGCAGTGGCAGGGAGCGCATAGCTCTCCCTGCTCCGCTGTACATTTGAATTGTATGCGCGTCGCACGGACGTGCATACAATTAAGATCGCTTCTGGGAAGCAAGGGGGCGGTGCCCTGCGGCGGGCTGCCCCTGGCTTCACAGACCGGTCGGGCCCGGTAAAGCAGTAACGGTTGTACTGCCCCATCGGTGGCCCTGAGTGTATCATTTGGCAGTTTGTAAGAAAGCACAGTGGTGAAAAAAAGTATTTAGTCAGCCACCAATTGTGCAAGTTCTCCCACTTAAAAAGATGAGTGGGAGAACTTGCACAATTGGTGGCTGACTGAATACTTTTTTCCCCACTGTACATACACTTCTCTCTTTTTATTACCTATATCTTGTGCCATGTGCAGAGCTATAATATTTAGCTTTTGAACGTGGTGAGAACTAGAGGTGGTAAGCGAGCAAGGAGGAGTGTAGGAAGTGGAGATAGAGGTACCAAACAAGGCACTCCTTCCAGTGTTCTGGACAACACACAAGTGAGCACATCGTCAGTCGCAGGACCGTCAGGTCTGTCATCGCTTGCTCAGTTCCCTGTGCGAATCATTACTGAAGTGTCTTCAATCTGTTCTTCAGTGGTTATCAGACCCTACATCCAGCGGTTTTACCTCCTCTTCCTCTCAGTCATGGTCAAAATGTCATCATAAGTCCAACCTAAAGCAAACACGGGACGAATGTCACAACCCAATATACAAACCACTCTAAATGCGGTTGGGGTCAGAAGGCATTTAAAAAGATCAAGAGGCCAAAGAGGATGATTCTGTCTGCTCTGACGCCCAATTGCTGATGCTCTCAGAGGAGGAGAAGGAAGCTGCTCAGTCGGCAGAAATACCGAACGGTCAGCAATGCCTCCCAGTGTCTGTGGCTTCTAACCCGCAGCTTGAGGATGTAGACTGTCAGAAAGAGAAAGTCACCTGTGATGATGATGACATTGTGGCTCCAACATGGTCTTTTGAGCAACAGCGGTCGAGCGCATCCTCACTGGAGGAGGATGATGGGGTAGTGTCAGTGCGGGTCTGGCCTCAGAAAAGGAGAGGGCGGTCGCACAAGTCCACTGACATTACTCCGCCAGCCGTGGTCAGTGGTCGCAGCAGAAACACCTGTTCTAGGTTTTCACAGTCGAAGAGGTCCAGGACCTGTGAAGCCTGGGCCTTTTTCGATCAGACCTTAGATTCACCGACTGACGTCAACGCATCAGTAGAGAAAAGAATGAAAAGCGTTTAAGCACCACGAGCATAAACAGACACATGCATGGAAAGCATAAATTGCTGTGGAATAGTCACTTGGAGAAAAAAGGCCACACAGGTCCTGGGCTTCCAGCCACTGTGACACCTTCTGCCTCCTCCGCCACTTTCAAGCCTAAGTGGTCCTCTGCTGCCGATGTGCCGGAGCAGCATGAGCAAGCACCGTCCCCAGGCCCAGGTACTGTCAGTCGATTCCCACTACCAGCAACACAGTCAACGCCTTCCTCTTCCACCAGTGTTACCTGCACGCCATACAGCAGCCAGCCTTCTGTGTACCAGGTGTGGGAGCCTAATTTGTTCAAACAAATTACATACAACCCCTTCTGAGCACATAGAGCTGAAGCTGGATACAGGAGGTACGAAATGAGTTTGTGGCAAAACCCCTTTAAAGACTAGGAAAAGGTCACACAACATTTTACATACTTACGCGCATGGCAGGACATTTCACTACTTACACACAGTAACACCTGCAAGTTGCCTTAACAGATTGGTAATATCATAAATGTGCAACACCTATGTAACAATTGTGCCAGAGTGTCTGGACTGGTCCTAGAGAGAAGGTATATCTGCCCAAGATTCCTTATGTCTGCCAGGTAAAGAGCAACCAGAAAGTGAAGAGTCAGAGATCTAAAAGATCTCTATGTATAGGGTTTAGTAAAACCCATTTTGCAAGGGCTGGTTTGCTGGACTGGGGATAGCGAGGGTGGGCCCCACTCCACCTGGGCAGTCCGGGTCTTGGGGTGCCTGATTAAGTTTGTGTGTCTGCCTCATATAAGGCCAGAGCTGCAGACACACACTCTCTCAGCCTGGGAACAGGTTATCTGCCAAGAACCTGTGGGAGCACTTTCTGGTGGTACAGTAATACTGTTGTGTTTGGTGACTGGAATTAGGCCGGCACTGGGTTAGAGAGGAATACCTGATGTTTATTTAGAGCCGGACAGGCATAGGATTTATTTTATTTGCTTTGTTTTTATGTACCACAACTGACAATAAAACTGGCTGCGGTCAGTTTTAAACGAACTTTCCTTGTCGTTTTGACTTCTGTGCCCGCTGAGCTGTGCCCGTCTATCCAGGAGACAACCACCCCGCTACCTAATCCCTTACACAATAGTATATTCTTATAGTATAAAAGTGACGCCCTCATACAATCCAATAGTTCCAAAGCAGCAGGCTGTTCATATATCTGAAATTCAAATTTTCTTTATTTTTCAAACATCATAAAATGCCTTAAAGTAAGGCATAAAATCATGGAATACTTGCTGTTTAGTAGAAAAGTACATTTTCAATGAAGACCGCAAGATTCATATGCAACATACAGCTTCTACTTTTAGCGTCTAAGCGAGGGTAGCTGAGGACCAGCGGTGAGTTACATACTTACGCGCATAGCAGGACATTTCACTACTTACACACAGTAACACCTGCAAGTTGACACAACAGATTGGTAATGTCACAAATGTGCAACATCTATGTACCAATAGTATCTTCTATGTAATTTAGCTTTAATTGCATACACAGGCATAAAATAAAAATTGTATATATACATACAGTGTGTATATATACATATATATATTACTCTTCAATCTTCAATAGACGGATGATGGATGTTACTGAGGAGCCAACAATATCATTCAGGCATTAACCGGTTTCCAACATTCATAATTCTCATCTGGATAACACTGCTATATTGCCAATGAGTCCAAGACATATAGACCATTTATATGAACTAATGGAAATCCTGCAAAGAAAAATGGATTGAGTCCTCTGTAAGATTGACTTGTTGTCAAACACTTTGCTTTAGGCTGTTTATGGAAGAGTAGAGCATGCATCCGAGCGATTGGCTAAATCCAGTCAATAGCACATATCAATCCCATATGGCATCAATATCAGCTAAGAGCGACTGCCCAATCTTTGTGGCTTCCACCCATTTTGAAAACAGGACTGACAAAATACTGGCATGAAGTGACAATACTAAGCATTAGCGTGGTCTGGTGCTCTAATTCTTATTTGTATTTGGCTGTTCAAGGGGTATTCTCACTCCAGACTGATGGCGTATCGCTAGGACATGGCATCAATGTGTGATTAGGTTTGTGTCTCATCTCTGCTACCCGCATCTATCTCCTATATTTCTCCAAAATGACTGAAGTCCTGTGTTATACCTTGGGTGGGGGTCAGGCACAGGTACTCAAAGAGCATCAAAGTCATGCTCCGCTCCCTCAGGACCTTCACTATAAGGGCTTGTTCCCATGGCAGGGGTTATTGGTTGGTTTTTCAGACGGTTTGCGGTTTTACAAACCGTTTGAAAACTGACATGCAATGCTCCCCCATAGACTTTAATAGAAAATCCGTGCAGCAGTCCCCACTGCACGGATTTTCCGCCGGACGGTTTTTGACACACTACCAACAGTCAGAAAAACTTAGAACATGTTCATTCTTTTGCCCGGTTTTCGGGCCGAACATGAACATGTGGGTTAAAAGGGGACGGCTTGAATCCGCTAACCACGGACAAAAAACATCTCCCTGCGTGCCAAAAAAAGACAAAATACCAGTCAGGAAATCCAACCGGTATTTGGTCTTTGCCGTGTAAATGCACCCTAACACAGTTATCACTTCCTGCACTGCTAGTTTAAGTCTACAGGGTAATTTGAAACACTTCCACTTATCTGTGTTTCATACTAACTTGATTTCTGACTAAATGGTTCCGCGACGTCACATATTCCAGAACTCTCGCAGGGCATTGTACATTATTTTTCTTGCAGACAGTCCATAAATGTCCTTTAAATTTTTCCTATGTTTTTTTTCCCCCCTCTAAAGTCCTAAAGGTATGTTCACACGGCATATGTGGTCATGTAATTGCGCACGTGTTTTGCCCCGTATTGCGCTTTTACGTGGTGAAATGCGTGCCGCAGTTACGGTAATACGAAAGATATGGATTACGCGGCGTCCCCTCCGCGAACAATGCATGTCAATAGGGCCGGTTTATTGCGGCACATACTATACGCGACGCAATACACCGTGTGAACATACCCTAATACTGCTGCCTATTTTTTTTTGGGGGTCACGTTTGTTTTTCTCTCCTCGCATTCCCAGAGCCATAACTTTTTTATTTTTACATCTACATAGACAAATCAGGGTTTTTATTTAGTGGGACAAGATGTACTAATTGACAGTACCATAGAATATACTGGAAAATGGCGAAAAAAATTCATAATAGGGCGAAATGTTTAAAAAAAACCGCACTTGCTCCATGTTGGCGGGGGTTTTTGTTCTGGTGTTCAGTCTTCAGTATCAATGATGTGTTGCCTGTATTCTGCAGGTTGATACGATTCTAGAAATACCAAAAATGTAGGTTTTTTTCTTTATGTCTTAGTAACATAAAAAAATGCAAACATTTTCAATTTTTTTTTAAATCTTTGCCACAGCGCCCTTTTCTGCGACCGGTTTTTGAACTACTACATATAGACCTGATGGGGGGAGGGGGAATTTTTGTGGGCTGCAGTGCACTTTTTATAGGTACTATTTTGGGACGGATGTGACTTTTTTGATCAGGAACTGTCAAAATGGGAAACATGGTGGCAATGGAAGCCTTTACAAGGCCATGTTAACCATTCGGCACTCTGTGATCTCACTGTAGGGATTTTGATCGGAGTGAGAAACTTTAAAATTCTCCATGCCAGTCGTAAGTGTCTGTATATAGTCTGATTTTCAAATCAGTGATAACTGTATAGCGACACGCCCTATTGACAAGGAGAATGGTAACACCCAGTTGTCAGAAAAATTAATTTCCAAGAAAATTAAGTGAGCAGAGGAGCAAAAGACAATTCTAATAGAAGCTGCTCCAGATTTATTATTTCATTGAGCTCTGTCATCATCCTTAGTTGTTGGTGATTCATCTCCTCCACAAAAACCATGAAAGATTGGCCCGGTTAAACGATCTCTCCTACTCCATGACAGTCTATGACAGAAGGATAATATAGAGCTCCTAGGCTTCAGTACAAAACAGGTTCCCAGCAACCAAAATCCATTGCCTTTTTAAAATAGTGGTGTAGGGGGCCGGGGTGGATGATTACCCTCTTTCCCTGGTGTCCAGGGGAAACCCAAAATGCACGCCCTTTTTAACTTTTGGGACAAGTAAATCTGCAGCAGCCGGGGCCAGGTGAGATCAGTAAAATTTTATGCTTATTTATGAGGAAAATATGATACATACATTTTACCATAACCCTTTATTTTGCCCCTTAACCCCTTTTCTCTTGCAGTACAACCAAACAGTGGTGGGGGGGAATAAGATAAGCCTGTCCCCCCCCCCCCCCCCTCCCCATACGTTATCATTTCAACTTCGGGGAGAATTATGGAATAGGCATGGGTTTCATTTCCATCTTTTTAGTATTTAACCTGATGTAAAAAAGGGGTTTTTTTTGTGTGATTTTAAAGGGGTTCTAAAGTTCTTGCCCCTACCTGTGTTTTGGGCGCTTTTACAGACTTGGGTGTGAAGAAAAGGCCAAAGATGTAAAAAGGGCTAAGATAGGCTGGAACTAAAAGAAATGTCATAAATAGCATGTCAGTGAATAAAACGGGATGACCTGCTTGGTGGCCCACAGTCCCAGCAGACCGTGTGTGCCCGGGTCTTGCTGATGTAAATAAAGGGTGAGAGCTGCAAAATTAAATTTTAAATTCAGTGTAGTAAAAATTTAAAAATCTGAACAACATCATCAGTGGGTTATTTAATATAAAACTAGTTTTAAATTCTATTAATTTTAAATACATTTTAATGGAAGATTTTTTTTTATATTTTTGGGATACTATATATTTTTATATTAATTTTACATTATAACTTTTTTTTATTAAATTTAAATAATGTAATTTTAAATAGTTAGATAATTATCAGAAACTACTTTTTATTAATGTACTGCTGTAAGTTGAGAAGCATTGGACTTCTTTTCCCTAACAGTAGATTCTCAGGCTCAGGCAGACCACATTGAAATAGATCTGCCTGTCCGAGCAGTAATACGCCTAGTTTTTCCGAACACCATTCATATATGTGTCTAATATTACGAATCTGGTGCAGATGGGGAATGATTTATTACTGATATCTAGAGATGGGCGAATTGATTCTAACGAAGTGGAATTCGATTAGAATTTCAGGAATTAAACTGTCGTTCGGGGTGACAATACGACGAGCCTTGAGGGAGTACTGGATGCCGCGTGGTAACGAAGTTGTTGCTTTTGATTGAGTAAAAATGGCTGGCGAGAACATGGCGTTATCATGGGGCAAAGAACTCAGGAGGAGAAGGGCAATAGCCTGCCATGACATTTGCAAAGATGAGCCAATCAGAGACGTCACCGCACTATATAATTTCGGCGGCAACGCTGGGAGGTATAGCCGCACTCACTGTACTGAGTAGGGAAGGTTCCGCCGGCGGCTGCTTGTGATGGCTGATACTAAAGAACTCATTTTTATAACAGCGATTTTTGGGGGTGTCTCACTTGTCTCAGAGACCTGCTTCTCTTAACGTTCTATTTCTGAATTTTGTGGGGTATTTTGGAACTGAAATCCATGTGCGTCCAATGCAGCTGCATATACATTTTTAATGATATTGTTTTCCGCTCACTACACATTGAAATATCCAAGGGTTATTCTAAGCCTGTTCCTGTTGTGTTCATTTAAAGAAACAGCTGTTTTTACAATTCAAATACCACTATCATTTTTGGCTGCTTCAATTCTTTTGCGCAATTTACCATCCAGGGAGTTAATTAAGCGTATGTTTTCTGTTGTGGTGAACTGAAATAAACCGTCTTTTTCACCGCCAAAAAAGACATTTTGCCTGTAGCATAATTCACAAGCGAAGGTTTAATTAACAAGTTTTTTCTCTTGCTGTGTACCTGTAAAATACACACCATGTAAACACGCTACAAATCTGTAGTTTTTGCTGCTTAATTCTTTTGCGCAATTTACATCCAGGTGATAATTAAGCGTTGTTTACGCTGTTGGGGTGACTAAAATAAACCGTCTTTTTCACCGGCAAAAAAAATACATTTTTCCTGTAGCATAATTCACAAGCGAAGGTTAATAACAAGTTTTCTCTTGTTGTGTAGCGAAATACACACCATTGTAACACGCTACAAAGCTGGTAGTTTTTTGTCTGCTCGATTATTTTGCGCAATTTACATCCAGGGGTTAATTAAGCGTGTGTTCTGCTGTTGTGGTGACTAAGAGATAAACCGTTTTTATCACCGCCAAAAAAAGACATTTTTCCTGTAGCATAATTTCAGAACCGAAGGTTAATTACAAGTTTTTTTCTCTTGCTGTGTAGTGGAAAATACAGGCCATTGTAACACCGTACCATAGCTGGTAGTTTTTGCTGCTCAATTCTTTTGCGCAATTTACATCCAGAGGGTTTATTAAGCGTTTGTTCTGCTGTTTTGTGGTGACTAAATTAAACCATCTTTTTCACCGCAAAGAGCAATTTTGCCCTGTAGCATAATTCTATATCCAAAGGTTAGATTTAAGCCCTGTTTGTGCTTTTACATCATAAAAATACACATGTTTTTAAACCGACACATACAATTAAATTTTTCCTGTCATTTGTGGAGCGGAATTTATATCCAATGGTTTACCAAGCTGTTACTGGGTTATTTTGAGTCAAATACAGGGTGTGTATTTTATCATATACAGATCTCTTCATCAAACAGTGTCCTGTACATTTTAGAACAAACAGTAATGTCAGATCAAGAGGTGGCAGGCTCTTCAACCTTCGAAGTGCAAAGGCACAAACATTCCTGGAGCAGCTCAGGTTCGCAGCACAGCAGGGGACTCGCAGCAGAGGTCCACCTCGGTGGAAGGCCGAACAACGTGCTGCTTGTCATCTTAGCGGACTGTGTGTTGTTCAGAGCAACCCAATAGTTCTTGATTGGTTGACTAGGTCACCACTTCCTCCCAGATGACATCTGACGAACCCCGTGTGTCTCTGGAAGAGTCGGTGGTAACGTCATACACAACCCTTAGGTTGGCATTGGCCTGGGACGGGTCAGCGGCCCTCACCTGCCCTCACCCCGCCTCATGTCCCCATCAGTTCCCTCAGCCAGAGATCTACTTATTTGGTCGGGCTCATTGCCACTATATATGCAAGGATGAAAACAATTTGAGGAGGGTCAGTTCAGCAGCTACTATGCAGCGAAGAAATATGGGGCCAATATGCCCCTGCTTCTTGCAGTAGGCGGCAAAGTATAGATGTTGAGAGTGGCATGGGAGGTCATGTTGTGAGGTGGTCAGCCGCTGCATATCCAAGACCGGTGATTATGAACAGCAGTGACGATGAAAACACAAATAGATGATGATTGTAGCCACCGCACTTGGGAGCCGGGTGAGGCAAGGCTTCATCAATCGTCAGGAAAGAGTGTCGTCAGCTTGCGCGTCAGGCATCGGCGTCAGCCAGCAAGTGAGTTGGTGTGTGCCGTGATGTCAGCAGGATTGCACAGTGTTAGGTCGGGAGCCAAGTGGCCAACGGGGTAAAAACCCGCTTCGCAGGTCCAAGATAAAGTAGCGCACAGGGTCTTCACGAGGCAGTGGCGGCAGTAGTCACACAGTGCGTAGCGTAGGCGGTAAAATCAGCTACCTCGCCGTAGTGGCAGTTCTTTGCTAAGACACCGGAGGAGCGAATATATGTATATTAGAATCTGTAGGCAGAAATTGAAAGCGTGGCCAGGGAGCTAACCGTTGGCACCACATCCACTGCCTGCGTCAACACATGCAGCCGTAACCGATCCGAGTGGCCTGGTGAGAAACGTGGCTCAGATGTGGTGGTCCATCTGCCGCCTAGCACAGCACAGCACAGCAGCGCCTAGTTGCACGCGATGCCATTGCAGCCAGTCCAAAGCTCCACCACCTCTGCAAGAAGGGAGCTGCTTTCTCTTTGACATCATCTCCCGGTCCAGATGCTCCTGCACCTCGTCTACTCATGGCGCCAGCAGTTCGTTCAGCGAGGCGATTGCAAAGAGACAACAGTATGCGTCCAACCTCCTAAGGTGCAGAAGCTGACCGTGCTTCCTGTCCAAGTTGATGTTTCTGCAGTCCCTCCCTTTTTTATTTTTTTTTTTTTCACAAATGTGACTCTGCACCATTCAGTAGAACTAATGGCTTGTGCCGAGCCGAGATGGAGAGTTTCCAAGCCATAATTTCTTTTCCATAAAGGCATGTACCAGCACTTCATAAATATTTAGAACAGAAGGAGGGTAGCCTTAGAGCTTATCGGTTTGTTCGCAAGGTCCACGGCAGCGCGGACGTCTTGAGCTGTAACATACTGTCCAGGCCATACATGTCCTTTTACAACGGCCCACTGGTGAATGGTGCTTCCTGCCCAGGGCACACCAACAACGTGGACAGGAATGCCGCTTTCCCTCCTCCAACGTGTCAAACTGCGGCTCCTGCGCCAATGTCCGCCTCCTCCCCACCCCACCACCTACCACATCTCAGCCTCCACAAGTACTGCTCCATCATACCCCATGTGTAGGGCTACAGCGATGTCACGCAGTTCTTCACCTGGCTGCCCCTCGGCGAACGAAGTCCACACATGGGAGTGAACTGCATCCGTGTCATGCAGCAAAATAAAGAAAATCGGATTGTGTGGCTTCTCCAGCCAACTGCAAATCGGAACCATGTGACGACTATGGTAAGTAACATGGGTCCCCCCGCGCAGCACCGAGGGAGGATGGTCCATGCGCGCCTGCATGGCGCATGTGTTCAATCTGGTTGGGAAAAGGTTCCTGAAGTCTTCCATCGATCTTCAGAAAGGTTCTGGAAAATGGCCCAGAAACTGTGCATGCACTTCAATCCATTTCCATACAAAGCCACAGAACACCTTCCTCGGAGTTGCAGCGGCAGAATGGCCTCCCCCAACCACACTCTGATATGCGATTTTTCCACCCGTTGAATTCCCACCTGCTACTATTGGGACGACTGTAATGAACAGAGAAAGGGCCATAACGATTTTGATGATCCAGCGGACAGGAGTACTCCCCGTGTGTATCTTTGTTTGTCAGCTATTGGCAGCTTCGATGCGTGACACCTGCCTATTTTTTGAGGCCATACGAGGAGACCACGTTAGTTGTCAGTCGCCAGGAAGGACTACGGATGAATAACGTCAATTCCCCTGCTTAATGTCCTGGAACAGATGCGGAAAAATCTGTCCTGGCAGGGGGACTGGAAGCATGTGGCGACTACATCACTCTGCCACATGATCCAGTGGGACTGAAATGAGGAGAGGAGAAGGACATTGGAGCAGAAGCATTGTCTGGTGAAATGATGTGATTTTCTATTTTCTAACACCAGTGACAGAGAGGATGACAGACAGCTGGAGGAGGTAGATCGGGATGAGGAAGACGAGGCAGATGACCCGCAAGCACCGTGGCAGGATACAGTGGAGAAATGAGGCAGGGAGCCCTCGGAAGTCACTTTGTGCAGATCGGCGCCGCATCATGCTGATTTTCCTGGCTAGCGACAGCCGAATAGTCAGCATCCGGCAGAGGATGAACTTCAAGGCTCTCCACCCTATTGTACCCGTCGCTACCGTCCAAAATGTGAGCCTTTTTTCCCCAGCTGTTAGAGGGAGGACAAACTCAAATGCTATAGGAAATCCTCCGTAGTCAGTTGCCAATGCCTATGTGCAGCATCGTCCCTACCTCTCGACAGTCTGACCGTGGGGTTCTTCAGCGCTCCACGTACTACTGCCGCGGCCTGCTGTGGAAGTTGGGGGGTAGTAGCAGAACCACTCCATCAGCAGCAACCTAAGTCTGGAGTCACTGATGAGCAGCTTCCTTCACCCGCCCTAGTGAGGAGGGCAGACGCCAGCCAGCAGCAAGCGACCTGGAGCAGATCCTGAACCAAACCACCCGGTGGTGCCTATCTTGGACAGCACTCTCCACCCAGTTAGAAATATCCGCTGGACTACTGGGCATCCAAACTGGATGTGTGCCGCAACTTGCCGAGTTTGCAGTGGAGAAGATTTCCTCTGCCCCGGCCCAGTAAGCTGTTGCATCAGAGCGTTGTGGTCAGTGCGGGCGGGGGCCATCGTTACCCCAAGGAGAAAAACCCGCTTGTCCACGGGAAAATGGGGAACTGTTTGTGGAGGGAACAAAGGTGTATATATATGTGTGATCCTTTGTGTCTCTGATTTTAATGTAATTATTAGTATATACCTCTACAATATATCATAACATATTATATATACATATAGGCACATACTTATATAGTACAGCATGTAAAAGCTGTATGGTATACGCTTTTTGGTCATTATGTGATAAACAAAATGGCGTGGCCTGTTGTAGTTTGTATAGATCGTCGTGTAAGTCCAAGATGGCGCCTATCAGAAGTTAACACCCTGTGTTTCAGACCATTCCTGAAGCTGTGAGGAGTGGTCCATAGATAAGGACGTGCCAATAGACCCTCACAGCCGAGGGTACATGTGATGCCTTCTTATCTACTCATTTTGCAAAAGGGTATTAAACGACCATTTTTGTGATAAAATCAGAAAGCATTTTCATAGCAGCAAGGCATGTGTGATGTTTTTTCTCGGTGCACCCGTTGTTATTTTTTCAGATAATTTGAACCCCCACAAGTGACATGATACCCCTTTGAGGCTACTTTCCAATTCAGTAATGTCGCCGTTTCAACTGGGCATGGGCTTGGATCTTATTTATTCAACCGAAAAACTGAACTGGTGAAGCTTCTACTGGGGACACAGATTGAGAGATAAAAGGCCCATCGGCTCCTTCTGAATATCTGTCCGGTAAGTAGAGTTTAAACTTTTGCTATCCTCAGAACCCGTTTGTCTAGTGGGAGCTGTAACTATGTTTCATTCGGTTAATTGTTAGATCACGGCTGACAGGCAATGATCGCCATGCTATTGAACGCTATGACCTGTCAAAATTAACTCCTTGGTGGGGTATTTTTCCTGTTTAATGATTATTGAATGTATTTTGAAACTGATTGAAAGCAAAGCTTGAGGAAAGCAAGTGTTAAGTCCGCAGAGAAATCACCGAGCAGAAAGCCCCTAGAGGCGCTCAGTGATTTATGAGACACTCCGCTGGGAATATAACACTGGAGATCTAAGTCCCTGCCGGTTGGGAGCAGGAGACTGGTCCACTGGCTTGGGGAAAAAAAAGCATCTTGTGAAAATTGAGAATTCATTTGATGGTGGAATCATGAATTCAGGCTTTCCTTGGTGTAGAGGAAGGCTGAGACAGCATGCATGACATCGGTTTCTATAACATTCAATACAATGTTTTGTTGTGTATGTCCTGTAAATGTAAACGTGATTGTAGAAACAATGAGCAACAAAGAAGTTTGGTATGTGAGTTTTGAGTTTAGTGCACAGCGCCATCTGCTTGTTTTAGAGTGTAAGAATGTTAGATAAGAGTCTCATTGTTGATAGGAAAAAGTAAGGAAGTAGTTTCTGAAGAAGTTGCAAGTAGCTGAAGTGTGATAAAGACCTCAAGAAAGCCTTTAGACAAAAGAGAATGGAAATGTCTGAGGGTTGATACAGAAAGAAGGTAGATTGAAGGATTTTGGAATGTTGTTTGATGGCTGAATCCTGGTACAGTGTAGCCTATCGATTCATAGAGAAAGGGTGGGGCCCTGGGGGTGCAGCTGCCTATGTGTATCCATCTCCCCAGGAGAAGTTCTGAAACAAAGGAAAGTGTGAATACTGTGCGACGCCCTGTATGGCGTAGTGACTTGTCTTGGGGGGAGAGCAAAGTCAGGGTGTAGACAACTGCTGCAACAATAGGGAACCACGCCCCAGAAAACAGCCCACCTGTGACACAATCACCCTGGCCCCCTGTTAACCACACCTACTGCATCCAGCCCTGCCCAGTACAGCCCAGAATTCCTGCACCTTTAGTGCCGACTGCCTGGCCCCTTCCATGTCACTTCCTACTCCAGCCCCCTACTGCTCCCATTAGGATGTCACATCCCCCTTCCTTCTGGGTTAATGCCCCCGCCCTTTTCGGGTCACCACTTCCTGGAACACAGATGTGGAACATAATACTGTATGTCCCAATTATGTGATGCAAATACTGGGGATAAATGGTGACCAGGCCCCAGCCAATCCCTACGTGGAGAACCTTATGGTACTGGGAAGAAATACAGTGGGAGCAGCTCCAACAGCATGAGATGACAAGGGAGGAGGTATGAACCGAGCGGATGAGCTCATAGGACAAGTCAAGCAAATAGTCGGCTTGCTGCTGCGGAGGGACCAGCACACCCCAGGAAGCTCACTGGAGGAGTAGTCAGCTGACCAGTGGAAGGGCTCAGGAATTGACTACGGCAGACCACCTTATAACACCAGGCCCTCACTCAAGGGAGAGATTCCACTCTCGAGCAAATTCTGGTATGAGGCAGTGAAGAGCAACTCCCCTTTCCAACTTGATGAAGATGCTTATAGTTTCCTTCCAGATAGCGAAGAAAGCTATTGCCAGTGCCCCTGCACTAGGCATCCCGGTCTACCCAGAAGACCTTCAATCTCTGAGTATCGTAAACGAATGACATGCCCTGGGAGTTCTAGCACAGGCCCATCAGGCCGAAACAGACAGCTGGATACTACTCTGGCAAGAACAGGACCCAGCTGCGCAAGGGGAGGACCTTCCAGGTTTACAAGGCTGTAGCTGCAGCCAAGTGCATGATCGGATAAATAGCGGTCATATGTATTCGGACACTCCTCATTCTTCTGGCTCAATGTGACATCTCCCCATTCTTAACCGGCGGCTTCTCTCGTCAGCACAGTGTCTCAGCTTCAGTGTTTCTCAGACTCCTGCCGGAAAATGTCACTCTTCTGTGCTGTTGTGTCTGCACCAACACCTTACTTCCCCTTCCTCAAGGGGGGAATGGAGGATGGAAGAGGAATTCGGTAAGAATCCTGCACAATGAGAAAGCCATGATTGCTTAGAAGTCATGAAGATGTTTGACTTTTCATTTGAATCCGGATCTGGTTCTTTTTTTGTGGAATGATCCAGATTTGCAGACAGTGCAGGATCGATTTCACAACGGATATGCGTGAGCAACGAGTCACACACAGTGTTGGGAGCAGAAGTCTGCATTGCATAAGTCAGCCCAAGAAGACGGCAGCATGATGTTTGGCAGAGGACAAAATGGCCAACATATATACGGACTCAAGATACGCTTTCGGGGTCGCCCATGACTTTGGACCTAATTGGAAGGCACAAGTTTCTCACGGCTGCGGGAACCCCAGTAAAACATGGACAAGCCATTCAGGTCCTGATGGAATGCACTGCTGCTACGCCGACAGACAGTGGACTATACCTAAAAATCAAGGCACATGTGAATCTGAATATCTATAAGACAAAACCAATGGCTGACCAAGCATCCACACAAGGCCGCAGGAGGTGAGAAAGGGGAAGCGAAGTCAGCTGTCAGTGGAGGAAGTGAAAACTTGCAACCCAACCCTGCAAGGAGACGCTGCCAAGATGCAGGAACAGCTCAACTGGAAGAAAGGAAAGCTGGAAAAAGAAGGGAGCCTATGAAGAACGAAGAAGACGGGCTATATGAGTAGGGAAGGTGACCCTGCTTGCCACGGGCGCTATACCCAGCTGTTAGTTGCAATGGGGCACATATAACGGATTCTGAAAGCACGGACACTTAAAGTGGCAAGAGAAACATCCATACGCCCTTAGCAACAGTCCTGCCCATAGCTTGTTAGAGTCAAGGCACACACCCCAGGAAGTTAGCTCTCTCTCACCTATGAGATCCTGTTAGGCAGTGCCCCTCCAAGGCTAGGTGGATATTTTCCCTCACAGTTGTAGCTACAAAATGATGCTATGAACGCTTATTGTGACTACAGTGGTTAAAAGAAAGTTGTTGCAATGCTTTCTAGAGTTTTTCCATTCCAGATCCAGACTCAGACGTTGCTGCTCATATAGCAACAGCCTGGAGACTGATCCTACGTGAAGAATTGTGTGTGTAAAACCCAGAGCCGAGGATTGATGGGTCCGTACCCAAGTTTCTACTGACCCACGATCACATCTGTCCAAGGTGGCAGAAAGCCCAACTGGACCACGCTTCACACTAGCACAGAATCGCTCAACCCCCGAGAATGAGGCAGATGTTGTGTTTGCTGATGTTAAAGTAGCCTATGTTGCTTTTTTTTGTTAACCGTCTTGGTCAGAACCCTGCAAAATATTGGTGTGTGACGGAGGAGTACTGGGGACCCTCTTGCTAGTACTGGGGTGCTGTGGGTTGGAACACAGGGAAAGAACTATTGGGGTATAGGACGCACTAACCTGCCTTGAAAGAGGAAAAACAAACAGGAGAAAACCTCTACTCACTAGGAATGATGTTGATAAAGACCAGGAACCTGTCGAGAAACAGGGAGTACCAGGTGAAAGCATGCCCCCTAATGCTAGCCTATTGAATACCCGTAAGGAGACTGATGGAGGCATAATACCGACTGAGAGTCCATATACTGAGTGAGGGTCGAAGATAGTGACACAGTGAGAGCCAGGATGATAAGGAAAGCCGCCCCAAAGGGCGGCTTTTGACCCCCATTTGTATATCATTCTATAGGTGGACCAAAGGGGGGTCCTTGATGAGTTTTCAGTGCAAGGACCAAGTGCCGCTGGGTTTTGAATCTCTACTACTGATAATCACTGTCTACCGCAACCAGCAATTAAACCTGCTGTAACTTTCATCCCAGATAATACAGGACCGAAATGAAGTCACTGTGGCCATTAAAAAGCTAGAATGATCTCTCAGAAGAATTAAAGCGTACCTCAGGCCCATAGATCAACCCTGGAACAGTGGTTTACTTCGTGGTTTAAGGTTGCAGGGAATGCTTTGCCCATATAGTTTGCCATATTGATTGTGTTGCTTATACTTGCTCCTAATTGTCTGTTGTGTCTCCCGCTTGCATTGAGGAAACTCATTTGTGAAAGCTGTGGACTCAGGCTACTCCCATCATGATGAACAGTTGTCCACGGCCTGGTCCTCTCTGAGTGACACGACACTACCCACTCCCTTCAGCTGTCCCAACGCCTGACACCTATGATGATGTGGACATTAAGACACTATTCCATGAGAGACCATTGACGTCAGAAGTGCTCCGGAAAGTCATCTACT
The DNA here is from genome assembly GCA_025379985.1 of Phyllomedusa bahiana. Lineage (NCBI taxonomy): Eukaryota > Metazoa > Chordata > Amphibia > Anura > Hylidae > Phyllomedusa > Phyllomedusa bahiana. Next base: position 56,868 of record JAODAL010008350.1, on the reverse strand, counting down.
CCCCTTTGCAACCGCATGTCTCAAATAATTAGACTAAGAAGTGTAGGGTGAGCTAGTGCGTACAGGGACTACCGGGCCCGCCCTTGTCATCGCGAGGTACTTCCGCAAAAGACTAGAATAGGAAAAAAGAATAGGGAAAGGAGGATAGTGAGAGATAAAAATTGAGAACAAAGTCTCAAGGGGGGACTGTGTGACGGAACAGAAGGTTAAATATATGTGTTATCCTTTGTTCTCTTTTAATGTATTAGTTAGTATATACCTCACATATACATATACATATTATATATACATAATAGGCACATACTTATATAGTACAGCATGTAAAAGCTGTATGTATACCTTTTGTCATTAAATGGTGTTTAAACAAAATGCTGCCTGTAGTAGTTTTGAATAGATCCGTCGTGTTAATCCAAGATGGCCGCCTAGTCAGAAGTTACACCCTGTGTTCAGACTTCCTGAAGCGTGAGGAGTGGTCCATAGATAAGGACGTGCCAATAGACCCTCACAAGCCAGTTAGCATGTGATGCCTTCTTATCTACTCATTTGCAAAGGTTATAAAAAACCACCGATTTTTGTGAATAAAATCAGAAAGCATTTTTCATACAGCAAGCAGTTGTGATGTGTTTTCTCCGTGGCAACCCTTTGTTATTTTTTTAAGATAATTTGAACCCCCACAAGGACAGGAGAGCCCCTTTTGAGCTACTTTCCATTCAGGAATGAACTGAAACCTTTGTCAAGATGAATCAAGCGTGGATTGCCAGGATTTCCACACACCAATGCCCCTTAGCGTCAGACTAAATCAGCCCATGACGCCTCACCCAAACTGTGAGAATTGAGTCTGGGTTCAAACTACCCTGCTCATAAACTATAACACCCATAGGCTTATGTTGCAAAATTCAATGGTAATATTGTACTTACTGATTTTAAAATACACTCTTGCTGTATATCTTGTGGACAACAACATCCCAACACAGCTATAGTAGTGAATGAACAGAAAAAATGGGCAATAGAATAGCTGGCTACACAGCATATCCTGCACTAGTTGCGATTCCAGCAGCGGCTGACACTGAAGCGTCCTCACTCACACGCACCCAGGGAGCATTTCGGAACACACAGGCTCATTCATCAGCTATATTGCAGGATAAGCTGTTGTGTAGCAGCAAGTATTGCCCATATTTTCTGTACATTCACATACTATAGACTGTGTTAGGGACGGTTGTTGTCCACAAGATATACAGCAAAGAGTGTATTAAATTCAGTAATTAATTACCATTTGAATTTTGCAAACATAAGCCTCTTGGGTGATTGTTTATGAGAATGAAGGGGGAAGACTGAGGATGATTCCTTGACTGAGGGCAGAAATTGGGCTCATACCTGATCAAAGTTAATCTGTGGCTAAAAAGTGTGTGTTTATATTCAAACTCACCTGCCTCAGCCATATTCTGTGACGCCAACCGCTGATGCCACACATCTGCTGACAGTGTTCTCCATCGGCCACCCAACCATCTTTACCAGGGACTGGTATTGCCACCTACCTCCACACTGTCATTTGTGCCAACTCTCTGACCTCTGCCTGTTGCTCCCTGCCGCCGTCACCTCCACTCTCTGTCATTGTGCCACTCCTGTGGCCTTACTCCAGTTTAGCCACCTCCAGAATGTCATTGATGCCACTCTCTGGACCTCATGCTGTTGCCTCCTGCCGCCGTCACCTCCACTCTCTGTCATTGTGCCCACTCTAGTGGCTCTACTCCAGTTTTGCCACCCCAGAATGTCAATTGTGCCCTCTTGACCTCATGCTGCTGGCCACCGTCACCTCCACTCTCTGTCAATTGTGCCACTCTGTAGCCTTAACCTATGTTTTGCCACCTCCAGATATGTCATTGTTCCACTGTCCTGAACTCATGCTGGCTGATGCCGTGACCTACACACCTGTTCATTGTGCCAATGTCTGAACTCTTTGCTGCGTGACCTCCACAGTGTGTCATTGTGCACTCTGTGGCCTACTCCTGCTTTTTGCCTCTCCTCCAAGAATGTCATTGTGCCACTGCCTGACCTCATGCTTGCTGCTTGCCGTGCCATCCACACACTGTGTCATTGTGCCAACTTCTCAGACCTCATTGCTGCTGCTGCGAACCTCCTACTATCTGGTCATTTGTGCCACCTCTGTCGGCCTACTACTGCTTTGGCACCTCCAGAATTTCATTTGTGCCAACTGTCTGACCTCATGATGCTGCTGCCGTCACCTCCATCTCTGTCATTGTGCCCACTACTGTGGCCTAAATACTGTTTTTGCCCACCTCCAAATGTCATTGTGCCAGTCTCTGACATCATGCTGCTGACACCGTCACCTCCACTCTCTCTCATTGTGCCATCCATCTGAGGACCTAGCTACTGTTTTGCCAACCTCCGAGAATGTCATTGTGCCACTGTCTGACCTCATGCTGCTGCTGCCAAGTGAATCCACACTGTGTAATTGTTCCACTCATGTGGCCCTGCTCCTGTTTTTGCCACCTCCAGAAATGTCAATTGTGTTACCACTGCCTGACCTCATGCTGCTGCTGCACATGCCCTCCACACTGTGTCAAATTGTGGCCACTCTCTGACCTCATGCTGCTGCTGCTGATGGACCATTCCACTCTCTGTCAATTGTTGTCCACTCTGTGGCCTACTCCAGTTTTTGACACATCCAGAATGTCATTTGTGCCACTGTCTGACCTCATGCTGCTGCCACGTACACTCCACTCTCTGTCATGGTGCCACTCTGTGGCCTACTACAGTTTTGCACCTCCACGAATGTCTCATTGTGCCACTGTCTGACCTCATGCTGCGGCTCCCGTCACCTACACTCTCTGTCATTGTGCCCTCTGTGGCCTACTCCAGTTTTTGCACTCTAGGGATATGCTCCATTGTGCCACTCTCTAGAACCTCATGGCTGCTGCCCGCCGTCACCTTCCACTCTCCTGTCATTGCTGCAACTCTGTGGCCTACTACTGTTTTGGCCACCTACAGAATGTCATTGTGCCACTGTCTGACCTCATAGCTGCTGCGCTGCGTGACCTACATCACTGTGTCATTGTGACACTGTCCTGACCTCCTCATGCTGCCGTGAACCTCCACAGTGTGTCATTGTGCCAATCTGTGGCCTAACTCATGTTTTTGCCTCACCTCCAGAATGTCATATTGTGCGCACTGTCTGACCTCATGGCTGCTTTCGTCACCTCTACTCTCTGTCATTGTGCCACTCTGTGGCCATACCTCCAGTTTTGCCTAACCTCCAGAATGTCATTGTGCCAATTTCTCTGACACTCTGTGCTGCCGGCCGTACCTCCACTCTTGTTCATTGTGCCACTCCTGTGGCCTACTACTGTTTTGCCACCTCCCACAGAAATGTCATTGTGCCAACTGTCTGACCTCATGCTGCTGCTGCGTGACTACACACTGTGTCATTGTGCCACCTGTCTGACCTCATGCTTGCCGGTGACCTCCACAGTTGTGTCATGTTCCACTTTTTGCGGTTGGCCTACTCCTGTTTTTTTCCACCCGGATTGTATTGTGGGCACCACTGCTGACCGCATGCTGCTGCTGTCGTGCCCTCCACACTGTGTCACTTGTGCACTCTCTGAACTCATGCTGCTGATGAGACTCCACTCTCTGTCATTGTGCCTACTTGTGGCCTACTTACTGTATTATGCCACCTTCCAGAATGTCATTGTGACACTGTCTGACCTCATGCTGCTGGACTGACCAGTCACCTCCACTATCTTGTAATTGTGCCACTCCTGTGCCTACTCTAGTTTTTGCCCTCCAGAAATGTCATTGTGCCACTTTCTGTCCTCATGCTGCTTGCTGCCCGTCTCCTCACTCTCATGTCATTGTGCCACTCTGTGGCTACTACTGTTTATTGCCACTCAAGTAATGTTCATTGTGCCACTCTTTGTTGACCTCAATGTGCTGACCGGAACCGTCTCACCGCTGCCCTCTCTGTCATCGTTGACACTCTGTGGCCTACTACTTTTTTGCCACCTCCAGGAATGTCATTTGTGCCACTCTCAGACATCATGCTGCTGCTTGCTCCGTGACCTCCACACTGTGTCATTGTTTCCACTCTGTGGCCTGCTCTGTTATTGCCACGCTACCAGAATGTCATTGTACCACTGACATGACCTCATGCTGTGCTGCAGCTGGCCCTCCACACTGTGTCATTGTGCCACTCTCTGACTCATGTGCTGCTGCTGTGACCTACTCTCTGTCATGTGCCACTCTGTGGCCTACTACTGTTTTTGCCACCTCCAGAATGTCATTTGTGCCACTCTAGCCTCATGGTGCTGCCATGCCGTCACCTCCACTATATCTGTCATTGTGCCACTCTGTGGCTACTCCGTTTTTGCCACCTCCAGAATGTCATTATGCACTCTCTGCTGACCTTCATGCATGCTGGCCACCGTCACCTCCAACTCCTCTGTCATTGTGCCCACTCTGTGGCCTACTACTGTTTTGCCACTCGAGAATGTCAATTGTGCACTCTCTGACCTCATGCTGCTTTGCTGCCGTGACCTACAAACTGTGTATTATGCACTGATGCTGACCTCATGCTGCTGCTGAGGCCCACTGCCGTGACCTACACACTGTGTCATTGTGCCACTCTGGGCCTACTCTGATTTTGTCACTCTAGAATGTCATGTGCCACTGTCTGACCTTATGCTGCTGCGGCTGTTGATGCTGTCACTCACCACACTGTGGCATTGTGCCACACTTTGGCCTACTCCTGTTTTTGCACCTCCAAGATGTCATTGTGCCACTCTCTGACCTCTTGCTGCTGTGGGCTGCCGCGTCACCTCCACACTCTGTCACTGATGTTGCCACCTGAGCCCTCAGCGTGTTTTTTTCCAGACTGTCGCTGCCATGACTTTATAAGGCTACGCCTTTTCCCCTTAGTTTTTTGGTCAGTTTTGCCCTCTTAAGTGAAGGGAATTTTAGAGTGAAGCGATTCTTAAGAGCGACGGCAGTCATGCTGCGTGTCATACTAAAACAGACAAAATTGTATGAGGACCAAACCAAGCTCCCATCTGCATATTTAAGCATGGCATAACGTTCTACAGCAACCCTGCAGGCTCTGTGCAAGCCTGAGAAATAGCTGTTTTTTAACGCGATTTGTCCCAAGTATTTCGGATGCCGAAGTTATTTTGGTTCGGGAAATTCGGCGAACCCTGTGACAGAACCGAATTTTTGAGAAATTCGGCCATCTCTAGTCTGGAATGCATTTCTAGATGTAATAATATAACAAGTTATCGTTGACCAGGATTCTCGGAGGAAGGGTTGGATACATTTCTAGATGTAATAATATAACAAGTTATAATGACCAGGATTCTGGAGAAGGGTCTGGATACATTTTTAGAGTGCAGTAATGTAAAAAGTTATAGTGAGTAGGTTTCTGGAGAAGGGTCGTTTATCCAGGGATTTATTCCGATTGCCAGACAGGAGTCAGGAAGGAATTTTTTCCCTATAAGGGCGCGTTCACACAGCAAGGGACAAATACTGGTCGGTTTATTCGACCAGTATTTGTCTCTCCGGTTTGTGGGCAGTGCGCAACACTGACAGTGGGTGGTGGGGGACGGGTTTTTCTCCGGCATGCGGAGAAAGAAAAGCCCTCCACTTCACATTCACAAGCACAGATTCAGTCCGAAACCAGACTGAAGAATGTGCTTGTAGAATGCTTTGCGGGCGGCCCGTGGGCGGAAGAAAAACCGCCCATAGGAAACCCGCGTAGTGGGGACCTGTACTGCATGGCGTTTTCCATAGAGCCCGTTTGTTCTCATTTTCGGGAGGTTTTTTTCTAGGCGGTCTGCAAACCGCAAACAGTCTGATAAAAAATAAACATGCCTGAAAACCCGTGCAGTGGGGACATGCCCCTAATTGAGGACACAATTGGCTTCTACCTCATGGGGGGTTTTTGCCTTCTTCTGGATCAACATATAGGCAAATATAGGTTGAATGGCATGGACGTCAGCTCTTGTTCTGCCTTAATAATGTAGACTATGTAGCATATCCTATTGAGTTTTTCTTAGGAGGATACAGAAGTAAGCAACTCGCAAAAAGTTAGGGATATTTGGGTTTTGGTTTAAATTTCAGGATGAACATAAACATTCTTGAAATTTATTTAAATGCACTAAATGAGACCATCTCTTATCTCTAGATGCACATGTCCATGTACTTTTTACACAACTTGCTGATCTCGAACAAGTACTTTAATGGCAAAATTTGATCCTTGAATCGCACAATACATTTAAGGGATCATTTTTGAATTGGATTTAAACAGTTCTTCCTCGTCATGCTGTTCACTTTTTGACTTCATGAGACCAATACAACCCTACTACAATGATTCAACAGTACCTGGCTATTGCGAGGCTTCAAGCAGGATGCTTTGAGACGGAAGGGGCCACTGATTTTAGAGTGTCACAGAGTGTCATCAGCAGGTTGTATCAGCGATACAGAGAGACTGGAAAAATCACAGAAAGGCAAAGACGTGGACTTCCTTTGGCTCCATAACACACTGATGACGGCTTCATTGTAACCAATGCCCTGTGGTACCAGATGATGAATCCACACAACTCCAGGCACGTTTAAGGGAGGTGAGAGGCTCCAAGTGTCACGTCAGAGCATTTGTAACTGTTTCTCTTATTTCCTACTTAATAATACTGACTGTTCTTTTAAGAAATTTTACTGCAAGTAACAACTTTTATCTATGACCAGAATGTAGGTCGTAAATATACAGCAGATAGAATATATGACTATATAGTTTCAATGAACTTGTTATCAGTGACTGATCTTGTGCTGTTCAGCCCTGCCCTGTGAAAGAAAGTAGAAAACCTGCCCTCTGGTTTCTGAGCAGAAGAAAATAAAAGTTTTGTTTCTCTCTGATGTGAGAGACGAGCTGCACTGCTCCATCTGTCCGACCACTTATACAGACCCTGTAATGCTGAGATGTGGACACAACTTCTGCCGGCTCTGTATTGATCGTGTACTGGATACACATGTTTTGCCAACTCAAATTACATTCCGATACCGTTTTAAAGACACATGACACACAATAATGAAAAAAGATTTTAGATACTGTTTATTAGATATTTAAAACTGCATAAAGAGTTATTGCAAAGCAAAATTACATACAAAGGATAACATTCATGTACAGTAGGGAAAATAAGTAATTGATACACTAGCAACTTTGCAAGTTTTCCCACCTACAAAAAACAGAGAGGTCTGTAATTTGTATTGTAGGTACACTTTAACTGTGAGAGACAGAATATATAAAAAAAATCCAGAAAATCATATTGTATGACTTTTAAATAATTAATTAGCACTTTATTGCATTAAATAAGTATTCGAAAATGGAAGAAACACAAGATGACTGTCAATCTTCCTATGTCGGGGCTCCATGCAAGATCTCACCTCGTGAAGCATGGGGGTTTAATCAAACTTTGGTGGTGCATTTCTGCAACAGGGACAGGACAACTGAACCGTATTGAAAGGAGGATGAATGGGGCATGTATCGTGATATTTTGGCCAACAACCTCCTTCCCTCAATAAGAGCATTGAAGATGGGTCGTGGCTGGGTCTTCCAGCATAACAATGACCCAAAACACTCAGCCAGAGCAATTAAGGAGTGGCTCTGTAAGAAGCATTTCAAGGTCCCGGGGTGACCTAGCCAGTCTCCAGACATGAACTCAATCAAAGGTCTTTATAGGGAGCTGAAATGCAATGTAGCCCAGCAACAGCCCCAAACCTGAAAGATCTGGAGATCTGTATGGAGAAATAGTTCAAAATCCCTGCTGCAGTGTAGGCAAACTTGGTCAAGAACTACAGGAAATATCTGACCTCTATAATTGCAAACAAAGGTTTCTATACCAAATATTAAAGTTGGTTTTCTCAGCACACTGATTCACTTACTCAGAGATTAGCATAAATTAACTTCAAGCCTTTACTCTGACAAAGCAGGAAATTGTTATCTACAACATAAATATAGATAAAGCAATGCTTTTCAGTACTCACAGCACAAGTTCTGTTTTTCTATTCTATGAAATACGTATTTCATGCAATAAAATTCAAATTAATTATTTAAAAAATCAGACAATGTGATTTTCAGGATTTTCTTTTTAGATTCTGTCTCTCACAATTGAAGTGTATCTACGATAAAAAATCTCCATTCTTTGTAGGTGGGAATCGCCAGTGAATCAAATACTTACTTTCCCCACTGTACATCCCCGAATGAGTTTATACAACATCCGGCAAGAAAACATCAGCTTGGAAGCCCTTTCAATAGCGATTGCCAGTGTCTCAGTCAAGAAACCTATACCAGATCCTATGTGAGGCATCCCTCTATAGGTGTAACTACCTCACATAAGCTAATTAGTTGTAAATAGTTCTGACATGATTGACATCGTGTACTGCATCGGAGCAGCCATGATGCACTGACCAGGCCCCCCAAACTGCCTGAGTTAACCCCTAAACTATGAAGCACACAATTAATATTGTCTGGGTGCAATGCAACTCTATCTGGGGAAGACATAACAGCTTATTAGTAAATTCCAAAAGGAGAGATAATATAAAAAAAAATCATGAGAAAACTATAGATCATCACGGTGTATTAAGACAAAATGGTGCAAAATCAATAATCAACTACATATATTTATATTACCATTACACAGGGCTGTTCCTAGGCTAAATTGCACTTAGGGCAGGGTGAAAAAAGTTCCTTCCCCTTCCCCCATGAACATGTCCCGCTACCATGCGACACATCACAGTTGACCAGTTCCTGACCCAGTTATTTACTCCCCTTCAAGATTTTAAATTTTTTTAATACACGTGGGTTTGAATGCACTAACACTTTTTTCAATCGGTTAATCTAATATTTCTGCCTTCTGGCGAGGATTTGTTATTTTTATATTATTTTACATTACTTTTTTAATTTTACATTTATTATTATGAATCTTTTAATACTGGCAGTTGACGGGTGTGACTGGCAAAAATTTAATTTCATATATATATATATAAGTCACTGATCAGACCACACATGGAATATTGTGTACAGTTTTGGGCACCTGTGCACAGGAAAGACATTGTAGAGCTTGAACAGGAACAAAGGCGGCAACAAGAATGATAAAAGGACAGGGTGGACTGCAATACCCAGAAAGATTAGGGTTATTTAGTTTAGAGAAAAGACGGCTTCGGGGGGACATAATAAATATGTTTAAATATATTAAAGGTCAATACAGAGATCTCTCTCAAAAATTTATATATACCCAGGACTGAAACTAGAACAAGGGGGCCTCCTCAAACATCTTGAGGAAAGAAAGTTTCTACATAAACATAGAAAGGGATTCTTTACTGTTAGAGCAGTGAGACTGAGGAACTCTCTGTCAGAGGAACTTTTCATGGTGAATTCAATAACAGAATTCAAAAAGGGCCTGGATGCATTTCTGGAGCATAAAAATATAATAAGTTATAGGGCGACATGTATGAACGGGCTTTACGCCTGTTTTCTGGCATACACTGCGCCTCCCAGCCCGAATCCCGCTGTCGGACGCAGCGTTCGCCACTTTCGGCTGGGGGTCCCGCATGAAGGGGCGGGCAGTGGGCGCGGTGGGGCACGGTGTAGGCGTTCCGGGGCGGGACGCGGTGCGCTCGTATAGTCCGAGGCATGTACCATCGCGGCGCGCCAAATCGCGGTGCTCGGCAGCTCCGACAAGCAGACCAGGTTTTTTTTGGTCTACATCCTCCGGCCGAGGCGAAGTGAAGCAAGAACGGACCATGCGAGGAAGCAGATCGAAGATCGCTTCAGAACTCTCGGAGCTCCGCTCCGTGCAGCAGGAGTATGAATAGGAAAAAATCGCCTTTATAAAGGCGGAAAACAGTGTCAAAGAGAGCTGCACATAAAAAATACACATAATAAAAAAAAACATCACTTTTCCAAACTCTAGAACGCGCAATATCAACAAATATGATATTGCAAATTGCCGGAAAGACCGCAATTCAACATCGGAAACCTCTTCTCATCGGTCGGCAGAAACCGTCCAATCAGAATCGGAGCGACAGTGAACCATTCAAATCTAGCGGGAAGAATTGACCAATCAAAATCCCCGCGGATAATTCAAAATACAGTAAAAATGCTGAAAAGAGCTGATTGGCTGAGCTAGCGGGTCTCGGCAGCTCAGCCAATCAGAATAGGAGCGACAAAGTCCCATTTTTTAGCCTATGGAGAAGTGTAACCAATCAAAATCCCCGGCGGGATAATTCAAAATACAGTAAAAATGCAAAAAAAGAGCTGATTGGCTGAGCTAGCGGGTCTCGGCTAGCTCAGCCAATCAGAAAAGGAGCGACAAAGTCCCATTCTAGCCTATGGAGACGTGTAGAACAATCAGAATCCAGGGCGGGCTAATTCAAAATACAGTCACAAGACAGAAAAGAGCTTATTGGCTGAGCTAGCGGGGTCTCGGCTAGCTCAGCCAATCAGAATAGGAGCGACATTGTCCCATTCTAGACTATGGAGAAGTGGTAGACCAATCAGAATCCAGGGGGATAATTCAAAATAACAGTAAAAAAAGACAGAAAAGAGTTTTATTGGCTGAGCAGCGGGTCTCGGCTAGCTCAGCCAATCAGAGCGCGAGCTACTTCTCCATTATACTCTATGGAGAGATGACGCACTCAAATCTCGGCGCTCAGCGCCGCGCGGGCATGAAGTATTAATCAACAAATTTTTTTTTATACAGTGTAAAACATTCTCAAATAAAGACCAGAACACTTCTTTAAAAAAAAAGCAGTTAAAAAAACCCCAACAACGCGTTTGTCGCCGAGACCGGCGCTAACATAGGGAATTGCCATAGAGAGAATTGCCGGGAAAGACAGTAATTCAAATTTGTAAAGCTATTCCATTGGTCGGCATAAACCAGCCAATCAGAATAGGAGCGACAAATGTCCATTAGATCCTATGGAGGAGAATTGACCAATCAGAATAGGAGCGACAGTGGCCCATTCTATCCTATGGAGAAAAATGGACCAATCAAATTCAAAGGCGGGACAGTTCAAAATACAGTCAAAAGGCAGACACGAGCTGATTGGTTGAAGCAGCGGGGGGCTCGTCCAGCTTAGCCAATCAGAGCGCGAGCTGCTTTCTCATGGAGTTCTATGGGGAATCGAAATTTAAAAGAAGTGCCGTAATTTGGACCAATGGGAGAGCGAGCGACGCTCCTATGGGTTTTCTAATGCAATCTGGTATAAAACTGTACATGGCTGAAATAAAATTATAACACTACAGAAGTTGTGCCGATGTGTATATAAAAGGAATACTAATATGTGGCTAACTAAATAAAAATTTGAAATCAAGAAAATCATGCTTATTTCTTTATTTTCGATGGGACCCATACATTATCCTTGGCTAACGAAAATAAAAAATAAACATGATTTTATGGTCTTTTTTTTTTTTTTTCGTTAGCCACATATTAGTATTCGTTGTTTATACACATCGGCACAACTTCTGTATGTTATAATTTGATTTCAGCCATGTACACTTTATACCAGATTGCATTAGAAAACCCAAGGAGCGTCGCTCCGCTCTCCCATTGGTCCAAATTACGCCCTCTTTTAATTTTGATTCCCCCTAGAACTCTATGAGAAAGCACCTCGCGCTCTGATTGGCTAAGCTGGACGAGCCCCCGCTGCTTCAACCAATCAGCTCTTTCTGCCTTTTTACTGTATTTTGAACTGTCCCGCCGGGGGATTCTGATTGGTGTAAACTTCCCCATAGGCTAGAATGGGACTTTGTCGCTCGTATTCTATTGGTCTAAATTCTCCATAGCCTAGAATGGGACTTTTTCGCTCCTATTCTGATTGGCTGAGATTTGCCAAGCCCCCGTTATCTCAGCCAATCAGCGTTTTTAGCATTTTTACTGTATTTTTGAACAGTCCCGCCGTGGATTCTGATTAGTCAATCCTGCCCCAATTTTAAAGTAATCTCCTATTTATTCCGGGTTTTTGGGGCCCATTGGAAAAGGGGGTTTAGAATTTGAAAAACTGTATTTCCCGGCCATTTCCAATATCCTAAGTCAAGAATTAGGATATAGGAAAGTGATTTTGTTTTATGTAATTTTTATTTTTAATGTTTCAGCTCTTTTCCTGAGAATGTAGAACGCCTTTATAAAGGCGATTTTGGATTTATACTCTGCACCGACATGTGGAATGATTTCTCGCCGCTCCAGCCTGTCTTGCATCGGAACAGATTTTCGGCGCAGTCCCGCACGGCGCCTAAGTCCCGCACTGCGCCCCACACACCCGGCGAGGCGCGCGGCGACTTTTCCCTGCATGTATGAGGGCACTTCCTCGGACGGCGAATTTCGGCAACGCGCCGCACAGCGCCCTGTCCCCGCACTGTGCCCCACGCACTGGCGAGGGGCGGCGGACTTTTCCCCCCGCATGTATGATCGCACTACCCCGGCGGACAATCTCGACGCAAGCGCCGAACTTCGCCTCATTCCCGCACTGCGCCCCACACACACTGGCGAGGCGCGGCGGACTTTACATGATATGTATGAGCGCGGCCCGTCCCCGACATAAATCAGGCGCAGATTCCGCCGGGAAACTGGCGGAAAATGGCGCCTCGACCCGGCGAGCTTCATACATGTGGCCCATAGTGTCTAGAATTCTGGAGTAGGGTTGCTGATCCAGGGATTTTTCCGATTGCCAGATTGGAGTCGGGAAATAATTTTTTCCCTAAAATGAGGACAATTGGCTTCTACCTCATGGGTTTTTTTTTGCCTTCCTCTGGATCAACACTTTAGCACAACAGGCTGAACTGGATGGACGTCTTGTCTTTTTTCGGCCTTACAAACTATGTAACTATGTATGTATATATATATTTTTTTATACACACAGCGGGCGACATGTATGAACGGGCTTTACGCCTGTTTTCTGGCGTATCCTGCGCCTCACCGGCCCGAATCCGCTGTCAGACGCATGGATGCGATGTTAGGCGTAGCGTTCGCCACTTTCGGCTGTGCCTCGCATGAAGGGCGTGCAATGGGCGCAGTGTGGGCGCGAAGCAGGCGTTTCGGGGCGGGACGCGGCGCGCTCGAAAACTGCGAGGCATGTATGATCGCAAGTCGGTAAAGTACGGCGCAATGCAGCGCTCGTCAGCTCCGACAGGCAGACCTAGTTGATTCTGGTCTAAATGCTCCGGCGGAGGCGAAGTGAAGCGATATCGTAACATGAAAGGAAACCTATAGAAGATCGCAAAAGAAATCTCGGCGCTCAGCGCCGTGCGGCATGGAGTATGATTCCAAAAAAATCGCATTTATTAAGGTTTAAAACATTCTCTGTAAATTAGCTCATACCTTCAAAAAAAAAAAATTCACTTTCCAAAAATCTAGAACGCCGCTATATCAGGAATTAGGATATTGGAAATTGCCGGGAAATACAGTAATTCAAATTCTGTAAGCTCTTCTCATTGGTCGGCATAAACCATCCAATCAGAATAGGAGCGACAGTGTCCCATTACAACCTATGGAGAACTATTGACCAATCAAAATCAAAGGCGGGACAGTTCAAAATACAGTAAAAAGGCAGAAAAGAGCTGATTGGTTAAGCTAGCGGGGGCTTGGCTAACTCAGCCAATCAGAATAGGAGCGACAGTGGCCCATTTTAACCTATGGAGGAGTTTTGACCAATCAGAATAGGAGCAACAGGGACCCATTATAACCTATGGAGAAATATTGACCAATCATATTCCAAGGCGGGACAGTTCAAAATACAGTAAAAATGCAGAAAAGAGCTGATTGGTAGAGCTAGCGGGTGCTTGGCTATCCAGGCCAATCAGAGCTCGATCTACTTTCTCATAGAGTTCTATGGGTTTTCTACTGCAATCTGGAATAAAACTGTACATGGCTGAAATAAAATGATAAGACTCCCGAAGTTGTCCCGATGTGTATATAAAATGATCAATATTATGGGGGTAATGAAAAAAAAATATTAATTCAATAAATTCATTTTTATTTCTTTATTTTAGTTAGCCAATGATGGGTGTAACGAAAATAAAGACATAAAAATTATTTTATTGAATTAATATTTTTTTTTTTCGTTACCCCCATATTATTGATCATTTTAGATACACATCGGGACAACTTTGGGAGTCTTATCATTTGATTTCGGCGATGTACAGTTTTATTCCAGATTGCATTAGAAAACCTATAAGAGCGTCGCTCGCTCTCCCATTGGTCCAAATAACCGCGCCTCTTTTAACTTAGCCAATCACAAACAGAGCTCGCTCTGCATTTCTTTTCTCCATAGAACTCTGAGAAAGTAGCTCGCGCTCTGATTGTCCGGGATAGCCAAGACCCCGCTAGTTCAACCAATCAGCTCTTTTCTGCATTTTTACTGTGTTTTGAACTGTCCCGCCTTTGAATTTGATTGGTCAATACTTCTCCATAGGTTATAATGGTTCACTGTCGCTCCTATTCTGATTGGATGGTTTATGCCGACCAATGAGAAGAGCTTACAGAATTTGAATTACTGTATTTCCCGGCAATTTTCAATATCCAAATTCCCGATGTTGCGCCGTTCTTGATTTTTGGAAAGTGATTTTATTTATGTATTTTTTTTTTAGGTTTCAGCTCTTTTTCTGAGAATGTTTTCCGCCTTTATAAAGGCGATTTTTTTATTCATACTCTGCACGGACATCCTTAATGATTTCTCGCTGTTTTCCAGCCTGTCTCGAATCGGAATACATGTGAGGCGCAGTCCCGCACAGCGCCTAAGTCCCGCACTGCGCCTCACACACTGGCGAGGCGCGGCGGACTTTACACCGCATGTATGAGCGCACCTCGGCACCGACATACATGAGGCGCAAATTTCGCCAGAAAACTGGCGGAAACATGCGCTCCGACGTGGCGAGAATCATACATGTCGCCCAGAGTGTATAACTTATAGTCAAAAACCATAGTGTGTATGTGTGTGTGTATATATACATTGCCTTATCTTGAAAGTGTGGCATGCTGGCTAACTACAAGTCCCAGCAAGTCCCAGTAGCCACGCTTTAAGATGAGGGATTGTTTGTGTGATTATATAAATGTGAGTGTTTATATGTGTGTGTGTGTACATTAAAGTTCCACTCACCACACTGCACTCTTGCCTAGGCTGAAGGACCTGTGAGACAGGAGTCATGTGACTGTGATGTCATCACAGGTCCTTCACCCTTCTTGAGACACTGGAGGTCTCCACTAACCTTCAGTGTAATGGGGTAGTTCCTCAGGGTGGGTGGGGCTCAGGTGACAACCCCTTTAAGGCAACTGTAACAGATGGTCAAGAGTTCCCCTTTAAAGAAATGACCACAAAATGTGTTGAGGAAACCAATTGCTTTCATTTCCTCACACACCAGTAGTGCAGTGAGCTTTGTGGGGACAATATACTCTAGATGTTGTAAGCTTGATGGTCGCTGGTCACTATGAATATCGTGGTCTCTTGAACCTTTTAGAACAAAGTTTCTATAGTCTTTCACACAACTTCAGTCTGGTCAATGTTATCTTCATTCCAACATAATACAAAGAAAGTAGACAACACACAGGTATTAACATAACAGAGAAGGGGGAAGCGTCACACCCCTGGCCCTATTCCAAAGAGCCCCCATTATTAATCCTTCCTACAACTCCATAGACTTCACTATTGTTCCAGGTCCCACTATCCAGACCATGTTACAGACTACAGGGCAACCAATACCCCTCTATATTTTGGTCACTAGCCCCCAGCTAACGTTTTACACAGCCCCTTGTGACCCAGCTATAGACTCCCCCAATCCTGATGTCTCACACAACTTAATCAAGTTTAGCTCTCTTAAGGGTTCATATTTTTCCCAGCAGACATCCCAGAACTAAAGC
The DNA here is from genome assembly GCA_025379985.1 of Phyllomedusa bahiana. NCBI lineage: Eukaryota > Metazoa > Chordata > Amphibia > Anura > Hylidae > Phyllomedusa > Phyllomedusa bahiana. Next base: position 40,954 of record JAODAL010008350.1, on the reverse strand, counting down.
TAATACCTCCTCGCACTGCGTCCATCAGTCGATTCAACCCCGAACCCAAAAATGCACAGACAATGAAAGCAGAGCACAACATATCCACATACATCACATTCACAGACTTGGAGAATCTATGCTCTCATCTCTACTACAAATGTTTTGATATTAAAAAGCTTTTCACAAAGGATTTTATTGAATTTTTGTAAAACAACAATAACAGATTGGACGTTTCTCAATATACTGGTGATTATTTAAGTCGAAAATGCTCTTTTATCTAAATGTGTCTCTTATTTACTATTAAACAATCCCGACTACTAATCCTGTTTTTTTACGAATCTGCAAATAACAACCTGGCTCTATATATGTAAACACAATTTAGACTTTAAATATACAGCAGAAAGGATATATGATTACGACAAGTGTCCATGAACAGGTTAATAGTGACTGATCTCCTGCTGTTCGGCCCTGCCCTGTGGAAACAAGGAGAAATCCCGCCCTCTGGTTTCTTAGCAGCAGAGAATTGTAGCATCATTTCTCTCTTCCTCTGTCGGCCATGGCGTCTGCTGATGTGAGAGACGAGCTGGACTGCTCCATCTGTCTGACCACTTATACAGACCCTGTAATGCTGAGATGTGGACACAACTTCTGCCGGCTCTGTATTGATCGTGTGCTGGATACACAGGACGAGGCTGGAGTTTATTCCTGTCCTGAATGCAGAGAGGAGTTTCAGCAGCGGCCTGCACTGATGAGGGACATAGCTCTGCGTAAGGTAATGGAGAATTTACTGATTACTCAACCAACACAGACAGAAACCGTGATCTGCTGCACTTACTGTGTGGACTCTCCTGTACCTGCTGTGAAATCCTGTCTGCACTGTGAGGCTTCTCTGTGTGATAAACACCTGAAAGTTCACAGCAAATCAGCAGAACACGTCTTGTACGAACCCAGCACTTCCTTGGAGAACAGGAAATGTTCTGTCCATGAGAAGATTCTAGAATATTATTGCACTGAGGACGCTGCTTGTATCTGTGTGTCCTGCAGTTTGGCCGGGGATCACAGAGGACACCGGGTGGACATGCTGGATGAGGCCTCTGAGAAGAAGAAGAAGAAACTGAGAAATGTTCTCCAGAAACTGTTCAAAAAGAGAGAGGAGACTGAGGAAAGAGTCCAGAGTCTGGAGGAGCAAAGGAGAAAAGCTCAAGAGAAAGCAGCTGGAGAAGCTGAGAGAGTCACTGCCCTGTTTACAGACATCAGGAGACACCTGGACAACCTGGAGAAGAGGGTCCTGAATGAGATCTCCAGGCAGGAAAAGGAAGCATCACTCTCATCCTCTGCTCTGATCCAGCAGCTGGAAATAAAGAAGGACGAGCTGTCCAAGAAGATGAGACACATAGAGGAGCTGTGTAACATGACGGATCCACTGACTGTCTTACAGGATCCAGACACAGGTGACTTGTGTGATCCTGAGGAGGGGGGAGGTGATGAGGACACAGGGGGGGCATGATAAACAGCCCCATGATGTAGATGATCTGGATTTGGCTGGGATCTCACACACATTCTACACATTATGTGACATAATAACAGGTATACGGAGCAGGATTTATGTGGCGGCTCCTGCTGACATATTACTACTGGATGTAAACACAGCTGCTAATAATCTCCTCATATCAGACGACCTAAAAACTGCAACCAGGACACGGGAGAATCAGAATTGTCCAGAAACAGCAGAGAGATTCCATGAATGTCAGGTGATGAGCAGGAGCGGATTCTCCTCAGGGCGACATTACTGGGATGTGGAGATCAGGGGATCAGTATTTTGGATGGTGGGGATGTGTTATCCCAGTATAGACAGGAGAGGAAATCAGTCAGTCATCGGATATAATAACAAATCCTGGAGTTTGAGGAGGTATTATAATCGGTATTCAGTGAGACAGAACAGGAAAGAGATCCAGTTACCTGGTAAAATCTCCAGTGATAGAGTCAGGATCTGTCTGGACTATGAGGCCGGGCAGCTGTCCTTTTATGAGCTGTGTGACCCCATCAAACACTTACACACCTTCACTGCCACCTTCACCGAGCCCCTTCATGCTGTGTTATGGGTAGCGGAAGGTTGTATGAAGATATCAGGGGGAGGCAGCAACTGGGAGAAACCATGATATTGAGGAAATCTGAGCAGAGACTGGAGACAGAACCTAGAATCTGATTGCTGGATCATTCCATACCTCCCAACTGTCCCGATTTGGGCGGGACATTCTCGATTTGAAAGGGATGTCCCCATGTCCCGATACACACAGGAGAAGTCCCGAGTTTCAGATACCGACCTTGCCATGCTCCCCCCCTCTCTGCACCGCCTGCTGAGCTCTGCGTGTCCAGTAGGATGCTCACGCTGCTCAGCGTCCCACACACAGAGGTGTTTGTAGACACTCCCTGGCCCTGCCGCTTCATACATCATTGGACAGCAGGTGAGCATTGCTCACTTTCAGTTTTATCCCAGTCTGGAGAGTGCTGCTGCTGCTGTAGTTTTAGCTTTTGTTGTTTGTTGTCTTGTTTGCTGGCTCTTCATTCCAGTGCTGCCTCGTAAATGTATATGTATGCCCTGACTGTCCAGTAGTACAGAACACAAGTTCATGTGTCTGCTGTAGCAGACTGGCAGCCACTCTCTCTTCACTCCTGGCTCATCTCTCACTGTTTCCTCTGATTTTCTTGGCTTCCTGGTGCTGCCTTAACAGTTGTACCCAGTACATATACTTACTATACATTATATACTCTGTGCTGCACTAAATTCCCCTCATCAGCAGCACAGTATATTAGTTAGTATAGTAGCAGTCAGATGATAAGGAGGGATTAGGGTAGCACAGAGTATAATAAAGTATAGTAACAGTTAGATATCTGGTGACGGGAATATAGTGCAGCATAGGGTATATAGAGTATAGTAGCAAGCAGATGATGAGGTGCTGCACTAAATCCCCCTCATCAGATATCTGCCTGCTACTATACTTTATATACTCTGTGCTGCACTAAATCCCCCTCTTCATCTGCCTATTGCTATACTAGCTAATATACTGTGTTGCTGATGAGGAGAATTTAGTGCAGCACAGAGTGTATCAAGTAACTGGCAGATATCTAATAAGGGGGGATTTAGTGCAGCACAGTGTATATAAAGTATAGTAGCAAGCAGCAGATATTTGATGAGGGGGATTTAGTGCAGCACCTCATCATCTGCTTCCTACTATACTTTATATACCCTATGCTGCACTAAATTCCCTTCACCAGATATCTACCTTTTACTATATTATACTCCGTGCTGCACTAAATTGCACTCATCAGATATCTACCTGTTACTATACTGGCTAGTATAATGTGCTGCTGTTGAGGGGAATTTAGTGCAGCACAGAATATAATAAAGTATATAAGGCATCCTGCAACGTAACATAGTAATTAAGCTATTCTTATTACTCATGTACACAGAGAATATGTAGTTCTCTTTCGTCTTGCAATCCTACGCTATATGAGCATCCCCGTTAATTGATTGTGTTAATCCAATGTGTGTTCATCCTATTGTCCTTGCACAATAAAGTTTGTTCCATCCTTTTTATTTTTTACACACTAAAAACTTACACTTAAAAATTGATCTTAAAAGGGTTGTCTCATCTCAAAGTATCATAGGATGCATGAATGAAATAATGCTGCTTTGCTCTGTCACTTCCTGGTCAAGCTGGTCATAATTCTAAGTGGGGTATAATGTGAAAAAAAGTTTTGCTTTTACAGTGTTCAACCTTCGGTAAAAATTATGTGTTATCTGTATTCTACGGGTTGATACGCATCCGCCAGTACCAAACATCTTATGTTTTGGTACCGTAAAAAAAATTCAAAACATCTTCCATTTAGGAAATTTGCACTTTTTATTGGTACCAGTTTGGAATACATGCGACTTTTCTGATCAAATTTATTCCAATTTTTAGGGTATGGGAAATGACCAAAAAAATTCAATTTTGGCGTTTGGAATTTTTTTTCGTCTATGGTGTTAAGCGTACAGGATAAATTATTTTAATAGATTGGACTTTTTAAGAAGAGGCGATACCAAATATGTGTGACTTTATTATTTTTTTTTGTTTGCAAAATGGTGACCGGGGCGTGATTCGACCATATTACAGTTTTATTTTTTTTACACTCCAAAAATTTTTTTTTTTACTTCAACTTTGAGTCTCCCTAGGGTGCTTCACCACTAGGGGGCGCGATCATTTATACAGCCTAATGCATTGTGTTACAATGCATTAGAGTGTACAAAGATGGCGGTTTTACAACTGCCAGGGGCAGGAAGTAGTAAAACAGAAAACAGAAATCCAGCTTCCATGTTAAACGATCGGGAGCCTGTGATTTCACCGCAAGCATCCCGATCACAGTGAGGAACGTGATTGATTTAAACGCTGCAGAGTCTAAGGGGTTAACCCCTTAAGCCGAACCTCTGAAAAGTACTTAATGACCAGCACATTCTTCTCATTTTTGCCTCCTTGCATTTCAGCAGTCGTAACTTTTTTTTATTGTTTCAATGACACAGTTGTACGAGGTCTTTTTTTTTTCTGGACAAGTTGTACCTTTTGGGGGAATAGTTTAAATTCACTTATAAATGAATACCAAATTTTTTCATTTTTTTAAATTATTTTTTTAACCATTCACATTTCACACTTAATAACTTGTTAGATTAATTCTACAGGTTATTACGGTTGTGTGGATACTTAATATGTGTAATTTTTTTTTGTGTGTGTGTAATGTATATGCAATTATTTTTTATTAAATATTTATTTTTAATTTATTTTTTTCTACACTTTTTTTTTTTACTTTTTTAAAATTCCATGAAGAGATAACTGTTTTGCATTTTTTTTTTTACACTTAGTAATATATTAGCATATTCATATATGCTAATACATTATTTTTAGTGTCAGTTTGACGCAGGGAGCAATCAGGGCAGCACACAGTGTGCCGTGACTGCTGGTTTGTTACACAGATTTCCTCTGCTTTCCTCCACTTCCCGGTGCTTGCAGAGACTGTGCCGGGAACAGGACTGTGAATTACATCCCTGTTCTCAGCGCTGCTACGGTGCTAGAAGCCACAAAACTCTGATATCTGCAGCAACGTCAAAAGATGCTAGGCGGCAGGGACGTCGCTAGGTAGGTTTGTTCGGGGCACAAGCCCCGGACCAGACTCTCTGTGCCCCGAGTCTCAGAACGTCCGGTTCCAGGTCATTACTGTGACCTGTAGAGCCGACAAGCTGTTCCACTGTGTGTGCGTCCCCTGGACGCACCAACAGTTCAGAGTAGCAGCAGCTATGTGCAGGCAGAGAGGGGGAGGGCGACTGCCCGGGATGACAGGAGCTCAGGAAGGAGGAGGGGGCGCCGGGTGCTCACACTGTGAAGGGAGTCTGGAAGCAGCACGCTGTCCGACCGTGAGAGGCTCCGCCCCCTGCTGTCCTCTTATCTCGCCCAGGACCAGACCAGCAAGAAGGTGAGGAGGAGTGAGTGAGGAGCCTCAGTGCTGAACAATAATTCAGTAGTGTAATAAGGGTGAGACAAAATAATGTTCCTGAATGTGAACTGTACTCAATGTGTATGCATGTGTGTATGCAAATGTGTATGTATTGTATTTATGTGCATACATGTGTGTATGTGTTTGTATAGATGTCTGTGTGTATGTTTATATGTGTATACGTGTGTGTGTGTATGTATGTATGCACTGTATGTGTGTGTATGTATGCATTGTATGTGTGTGTATGTATGTTTGAATATATGTCTCTGTGTATGTATGTCTCTGTGTATGTACTGTGTGTATGTATATTGGTGTATACACACATATCCACAATATCACCTCATTCACATCAGTAAAACATAATCCTGCCTGTGTGTCCCTTAGGCTATGTTCACACGGTGTATTGTGATGTGTACGGTACGTGCCGCAATACACTGTGTGCTTCAGGAGCTCGCGCTGTTCAGCACGTCTTCTCGAAGCACGGGGGAGGGAGGTGGGGTGAGGGGGGGGGACAGCCCGCCAGCCCCATAGACATGCATTGACATGCCACTTATCTCCCTATGCATACAATACGATCGTATTGTACGCAGGGGGGGAGGACGTGTAATCCATAGTTCTCTATGAGAACTGTGGATTACCACAATTACGCCATGTGAACACACCCTTAGACATATAAACTACAACCTGATGACGAATCATATTTGAATATAATTTTTTATACCTGTCATTTGTCAGGGTTGTGTATGATTTTAGCTGCTGCAGCCAGACTAAGGCTATGTTCACATTGCGTAAACCACGGGGCGCATTTCATGGCGTATTTGAACTGCAATACGCCCGACATGCGCGCCACAATTACTGTAATTCATAGTTCTCACAGAGAGCTATGAATTACATCTCGTCTCTCCCGTGCGTACAATACACATATTATTATATTGTACACCAGGGGAGAGAAGTGACGACACTTCTTCGCGGCTCTGATAGTGGAGGTGAATGGACCGGCCCCCCTGTGCTTGGAAGTACGCGCTGAACAGCATGTACTTCCAAAACAAACGGTGTACTGCCCTAAGGGTATGTTCACACATTATATAGTGGCACAGACCTGTGCGCACTGCTATACGCCTGCTGTTGAAAGTACGTGCTCTCCAGCGTGTAATTTCAGCAGCGCTCCGGCCACCTCCCATCCATTTTCACTTTCCCCCTGAAAGAAGCGGCAGGTAACTTATTTTTACGGGCGGGTTCTATGTGCAGGGAAAACAGCAGCTAATCCTAGCCCTCACCGCTATGATTTTACCGTATTTGTGGGGCGAACTTTGGCCGCATTACAGCAGTTATGCCCCACAAATACGCTGTGTATGTTCACATAACATAATGTTGGTCCATACTCTGGCGGGTAATTGCACTTCAATACACCCGAAGTACGGGCCAACATTATGGTAACTCATAGCTGTCACTGAGAGCAACGATTACCTGTTCTTGGGAGAATAAATATTAGTGGGAGCTTCAGAGGGACACACTGGCCACAATTTTTTCTCTGTAAAAACACATGCCGTGGTTCATGGGGCGTAAAAAAGGCCGTGTGAACCCGCCCTTCTGAGCAAAACTTAACACAGGGCCCGGGCCCCGGATGTTTTGGGACCCTAGCATCGCCCCTGCTAGGCGGTCATTAAAGGATTAAACAGCGCGGGATGGCAGCGGCACCATCCCACGCTGTAACTGCCGAGTGTTAGATGTAATTAGCAGCTAACACCTGGCGGCTATACTACAAAGCCCCTTACCGGCACTATGATGTACTCATATGTCCAATGGCGGTGAGGGGTTAATGGCATATTTTAGCTTTATGCCATCAAAGTCTGTGGTGGGAGCACCCCTTTAACATTTTGGGCCACATGTTTGAAAACTGTCTAGGTCTAAAATTCACTTTGTTGCCCATAGCAACCAATCAGAGCCGATAGCAACCAATCAGAGCGCCCCTTTCATTTTTCCAGAGCACTATATGAAATGAAAGGGGTGCTCTGATTGGTTGCTATGGGCTCTGATTGGTTGCTATGGGTAACAAAGTGAGTTTTAGACCTAGATAGTTTAAATACATGTGGCCCTTAATGTTCGCAGGGCTCCTCTACCCCACCAGTAAATTGTATATAGTCTTCTTTGTCAATGCAATGATTCAGAACATTTGATCATCCAGCATCAGCCCCTTATTTATGTTAGATTAAAGGAATTTTGAAGAATTAGGTCATTTCTATTTGTCTCTTGATTATAGTTATAATTATCCAATCTCATGGAATGTCCTTATTTTTTGCCAATATGTATTATCTGTGTATGTAACTGCTGGACATTTGTGGGGTTAATAAACAATCTATGTATATAAGTGATGGCCTCCTGTAGTTTTTTTTAGTTATTTTTTGTTGCAGTGTTACACTTTCGCTATATGTCATGCTCAGAAGAACTTCCCTCCTTGATGAGCACACAGATGTAATAAAGTTCTCGATTCTGTCGCTAAAAATATGTTTTTTTTTAACGGATTTTGACACAAATCCTTTTTTTACGGATTTTGGCGTTATTAAAGTTATCTTACTTTTGTCGCTAAAAATACATTTTTGGGCGCTAAAATACCTTTTCTGGATTTTGTCGCTAATAAAGTTGTCTCGCTTTAGTCGCTAAAAATCTGGGTTGTTTTACAGATTCTGGAGATAAATTTATTAGCGGCAAAATCTGTAAAAAGCCGGATTTTTAGTAGCAAAAGTGAGAACTTTAGCAGCAAAATTCATAAAAAAACGTATTTTATTGCCAAAACCTGTAAAATAAACGTATTTTTAGCGTCAAAAGCAAGATAACTTTGAGCGGCAAAATTTGTAAAAAAAACGTATTTTAGTGACAAAATCTGTAAAAAAACGTATTTTTAGCATCAAAAGTGAGATAACTTTAGCAGCAAAATTCATAAAAAAACGTATTTTATTGCCAAAACCTTTAAAAAACTGTATTTTTAGCGACAAAAGCAAGATAACTTTATGAGCGGCAAAATTCGTAAAAAAAAAAAAGTATTGTAGCGTCAAAATACTTAAAAAAAAAGTATTGTAGCGCCAAAATCCGTAAAAAACCCATATTTTTTGCGACAAAAGTGAGACAACTTTATTAGCTCCAAAATCCGTAAAAAAAACGTATTTTGGCGACAAAAGCGAGAATGTTATTAGCGACAAAATCCATAAAACAACTACAAGATTACATATAAATTCAGTAATGTGCTTCACATCCACTTTTGTAAGGTGGAGTTACATCCAATGGCTTTATTTCCGCATACATTAAAAAACAGCCTTGAAGACAAGCAAAAAACGTGCATAAAAAACGTGCCAAAAACGCAAAACGCTCCAAAAAACGGCCATGTTTTCAGCTGCTTTTGACAGGCAGTGGACAAAAAACTCAGTTTTATGAACGTTTTTAGTATTTCGTTTTCAGGTTGTTTTTTTGTCCACTGCAGGGGAGACATAGCCTTACATTACTTTCAATGCAAAACGCGCATCAGTGTTCAGACAAGTGATCGCCGATGCGTGTTTACATGCGTCTTTCGGATCCATTCAAAGAATTGTCATGTCAAGTCTTGATCCCAAAGACGCAACAGATGCCCTATTTAAAACTATAGGGTGCGATCCTGCTGCAGCCAAAATGCATCCAAATATGCACCTGCGTGTTGAATGCGTTTTGGAGGTGATTTACGAGCGCTTTTGGATGAGTTTTTCGGATTCAAAACGGATCCAAAAAGGATCCAACGCGCCGTGTGAACATACCCTTAAGGTAAAGACAGAGGGAGGGTGCTTCCAAATCAACCTGGAAGCCCAAAAAATCTTCTGGATTTCCAATGATATCACCATGCCTGAGGGCACGGTCGGGCATAGTGATTGACATCCTGCAATCCATGTGTACTGCTATGCATTGTGCCAGCAATTTACAGATCACTTATGCCTTATAGGGAGAAGAGTTTAAAAATAAGAGTTAAAAAAAAGAGTAAAACACAAACAAAAAAGTTAAATAAAACATGTACACCACCATTTTCCTACTACAAACACCAATCGCCCCCCCCCCAAAAAAAATAGATAAAGTTCACATATTTGGTGTACCCAAATGCATAACAACCTAGCCTAGAAATGTGTCCTGTTATTTAACCCACACAATGAGCGCCGTAAAAAAGAAGAAAAAAACAGCAATGACAATATTGCAATTTTGTTCATCCCGCAGCGAATAAAAAGGAGGAAAAAGCAAACAAAAAGTCATGTAAATGCCAACGTGATACCAATGATAAGGCAAGTTCATCCTGCAAAAAAAAGCGTAAAAAAAATGACAATATCAGAAGATAGTGATGAATAAATATTGCCTCGCACAACAACAAAAAACTGCTACAACATAAAAAAATATAAATTGGGGATTTTCGTTCCTGAGGCGAGGTGGGGTGCTAATAGTGATTGATGACAGATGCCTCAAGTCCTCGGGAGCGATTCTCATAAAACAAAGCAATAATGTCTAAGGTATTGCCAATGTCTAGATTTAGTAGCCTGTTTTCCCTCATTGGAGGGTGTTTTCTAGCCTGATAAGTAGGTTGGAATTAAGATATTTCGATGCCAATTTATCTAATGCAGATTAATTTTATATTTTGAGAGGATTGCCCCCCTCACATGTGTTGTATTATTCCATGGGATATGAAAAAATTATTTACTGACTCCTTATCAAACCAGAGTCCATGTATATATTAGTACCTCTAAATTCTACTTTTACACCCTGATGCAACGAGGTCCCCTAGGCCTACTGAGATTTGTGGCCCAGTACTTGACTCGTTGGGCATCACGCTCCCCTGAGGTGATCTTTCCCCAATTGTATAGTCTGCTTTCCGCTCTTAAGACGGAAAGAACCATTGACCTTACTGAAACTTCTGGTTTTCTAAGGAGTTGAATACCTCCTCCCGGCATGAGAAGCCTTGATGTACAAGTATAACTTTATTTGTTCTGTGGTTTGTTCGTCTGTCCTGTGTTTCCCATTCCCTCTCCTGTTGTCTCTCCTATCCGTCTTATGGTAACACGAGAACCGCTGTGGGAAATAGTCATTGATAGCTTCCAAAAGGACCATAATGGTTAAGTTATACTCTTTAAATGTTAAGGGTTTGAACTCCAACTTAAAAAGAAAACTTCTGTATGCTGACCTCAAAACTAATAGGCCTGATTTGGTATTTATCCAAGAGACACATTTTAATAAAACTGGAAATTTTAACTTCCTTAAGCCGTTGTACCCAACTAGCTATGTGGCATCCCAAGATAAAAAAAGGCAGGAGTGGCGATACTACTTTCTAGAACATGCCCTATTTTGATATCAAACTCTTTCACAGATCCAGGTGGCCGTTATGTGATTTTGGAGGGCACAATGTGAGGTTCCCCCATTTTATTATGTAATAGCTATGCCCCCAATGTTGGTCAACTAACTTTTCTGAAGAGGCTGTTGAACAAATTATCCCACTACCCTCCCTCAGCTGTTATAGTAGGGGGAGATTTCAATCTAATTTTTTCAGAACTTTATGATAAATTGTGGATGAAGGGCCCTCCCCGTAATGCGAACCAATCTAATCAATCCAAGGGATTTAGACAACTCATTCGTAGATTCAGACTGTTCGACCTCTGGAGGATAGCACATCCCTCAGAGAGGGCTTATACTTTTTTCTCTAACCCACACCAGTCTCATTCCATACTTGATTATTTCTTTGGAAATATTCTGGCCCTTAGAATGATGGAAACTGCGGAAGTGGGAACTATAACATGGTCAGATCATGCTCCAGTTAGTTTATCCCTTAAGACCTCGAGCTTAGCAACCCGGGTATGTCATTGGAGACTCAATGAATCTTTGTTAAAAAATCCAGTACATAGGGAGGCACTGAGAAAACACCTTGTAGACTATTTTGAGGTTAACACGGGTTCAGTGTCCTCTCCCACTATTCTTTGGGAAGCCCATAAGGCCGTGTTCCGGGGACAATGCATAGCACTGGGCACCCGATTGAAGAGGGATAGGCAAGCAAAATGGAGGGAATACTCAGCAGAGCTTAAGCAAATGGAAGATAGCCTGGTGTCGAATCCCAGTAAAAGAGTTCTGAGGAGAATAGTTTCCCTAAGAGCTAGCTTGAGGAGCTTAGCATTACATAGAGCTGAAAAAATGTTGGTATTTACAAAACATAAATATTACGAAAGAGCCAATAAAGCACATACACTCCTGGCTAAGATGTTACGGGATGAAACGGAGCGCCTCACTCCACATGTCTTGCGGAATAATAGAGGAGTGCCAATTTATGATCCCCAAACTATTGCGGACATATTCCACTCCTTTTTTATGAATCTCTACAACATCCCGGACACCTTACCCACGGATAGTGTGGAGCGAGATAGATTACTTACACAATTTTTAAATGCATGCCAGCTTCCAAAGCTCTCTGCAGAAGCTTTGAACTCATTAAATGCTGCTATTACAGCGGAGGAAATTTTGGATACCATTAAGCACCTCCCCTCGGGCAAAGCACCAGGTCCAGATGGACTCACTTACTTATACTACCAGATTTTCCAGCCCCAATTACTCCCGAACATGATAGCCCTGTATAATTCCTTTCTGCAGGGATCTCCCGTTCCGGAAACACTGCTACATTCCTATATTACATTGATACCCAAACTGGGTGGGGATCCCCTGGAGTGCCGTAGTTACAGACCCATTGCATTATTAAATGCAGATATGAAAATTTTTACTAAAATCTTGGCCAATAGACTCTCCCTCCATTTGCCGGGTCTGATTAACAAAGATCAGGTCGGCTTTGTTCCATGCCGTCAGGGGGGGGAGATAACACCAGAAGGGCCATTGATCTCATCGACATTGTAAATAGAAGGAAGGAACCCATGCTCCTTTTTTATAAACTCATTTTTTATTGGATTTTCCCATATTCATGGTACAAAAATAAATTCGAAAAAGTGATAGTGTACATGTAATCTCACAACGTCTTGATCCAAATCAAAGAAACACTCCTTCAAATAATCCCCCCAAAGGACAAAAGAGCCTCCGGCACCTTCTAGATCGGGTAAGCATCATGTGTGAAAGCTATGAGCTCATCTTGACCTTTGTAACGGGAAAAATAGTAGCCTCCAGTCCCACCCTCCACCTCTGCTTTTACACTTTCCCTGTTAGATTCCCTGCGCTTTTTGGAGGTCAGGGTGAAAGATGTTGCGGACCCACGCGGAGTTCCCAGCTAACGTCCCGTCTGCCAGTCCAAAGGTGCCGCGAGGCTCCCATGCCATATTCCCCCCTTAACATACCATATTGATTGGAACATTTCACGCATGTACTTTTAAAAAACAAACAAGTAAGAACTACAAGTCATCAACTTTAACTCCGTGCAGAGAGAAGAGAAAAAGAGGTTCGCCCCCCTCCTTCTAGGACATTAGTAAGTTACAGTCACTGGAAAGATTGCTTTGATTACAGTGTGTTAGCTGTTACTAAGTGATGCAATATTGCTGTGAAGAGGTGGACACCTATAATAGTGTTGTGCTCGCTAAGGCTGCTGGGTCTTCTCCCGCTCACTCCCTTGCTCCCCTATGATGGGAGGTATTCGGCTAGTCCTCGGGAAGCTCAAGTCTACCCAGGGCACCCGACAAAGCAGTCGTCAAGTACCATTTGGAATACCTGAAAGGAGAGACGACCCGGACAATTTCTGCGTCTGACAAAAATCCTGTCATGAAGAGTTCCCATTGTGTGAAGAATCGCTCAGACTGCGACTCTTTCATACGTTCTGTTATTGCCATTTCTGCGTACATGTACCTCTTGACCTGGTGGAGCACCATTTCAGGGGAGGCAACCTCGGCATCCAGCCATTTCTCCAAAAGGCATCTCTTGGCCCCCAGCAGAAACACGTGCATATAGTGGGTTTTGGGTCCCAATGGGGGTAGAGTGTGGAACAATAACATCTCGGGCTGAAGCCTAAGTTTGACCTCTCCCTTTGCCCTAAGCAAGTCTAGCAAGCGTCTCCAGAACCTCTGGACATCCGCGCAGCCCCACATCCCGTGCAGCATATCAGTGCTCGGAGTCTTACATTTAGGACAAGCTGTCAGCCTATCCGGGGCCCGTGGATGGGGTGGAATATTGAAGCCGTATATGGCTTTATGGATAAAACGAAACTGTGTTTCTTTCCACTTTTCACATGCTATATGTTTATTAATTATATTCCAGCTATCAAGCACTATATTGTGCATTTCCGAATTGTTGAACACCTTACCCCAATACTTAAAGGTGGTGGCTTCTGCATATTGTATTGCTGGCTCGCGGATTACCTTGTATAGGGATGACAAAGTGTGTTTAGTGCCAGTATCCGAGATAATTCTGTCTAATGTCGGATCGGTTAGGATGTCATGTAATTGTCGTGTCCTGGAGCGTACGAAGCTCGCTACTTGTCCATAAGCCAGGAAGTGTGTGGCCGGGATCCCGTGGAGAGTCCCGAGCTCCCGGAGGGTCAAAAGCCTGCCAGATTGCATCTCACAAAGATGCAAAACTTCTCGAAGTCCCCTGTCTCTCCAAATCTCAAGCTGACTATTACTCAGACCCTGGGGGAACTCGGGGTGCCCACGCCAAGGCATGTATTTGCTTATTGCCCATGGGACTTTCCATATTTTCCTTGCTGTCTTCCAAGTGGCTATGGTGTCTCTAAAAAGCAGATTGGCCCTGATATGGGACGGTATGTGTGCGAATTTGGTATGTATTAACGCCGCCAATGACCAGGGCTTGGCATATGAGGCCTCCAGCTCAGTGTTAGAATAGAATTCTGTGTCACGAATCCAATCAAGACAGTGTCTCATTAGACATGCTATATTGTACGAACGCACATCTGGGAAATTGACCCCCCCCCTGGGACTTCGGAAGCATAAGTTTGCGGAGGGCGATCCTGGGTCGTTTAGAAGACCAAATAAATTTTGAGAAGGCAGAATTCAGTTTATTGACGTCTTTATGTTTTAGTAAGAGTGGGATGGTCTGCAGGTGATACAATAACTTAGGGAAGCCTATCATTCTGACCAGGTGGCACCTTGCGAGAAGGGATAATGGGAGCCTAGACCAGCCTTCCAAGTCTCTTATTATTCTATTTATTAGGGGCGGAAAGTTTAAGTGGTAAATGGATTCAGGCCTACGTCCTATTTTTATCCCTAGATATGTGATAAAATCCTTGGCTATTTTTACTTTTTCCCTGAGTTGCCCCTCTCCCCTTGCTCCCACCTTTCCTGCCATGTATAATAGTTCCGATTTTGATTCGTTGATTTTAAAACCGGAGAATGCTGAGAAAGCACGAATTTGGCAAAACAGGTTCTCCATGTCTCTCGCAGGGTCCGCCATGTAAAAGATGACATCATCAGCGAACATGGAGAGTCTAATCTCCTGTCCACCTACTGAAAGTCCCTTGAATATCGGATTAGAGAGTAGAAATTGAGCAAAGGGTTCCACTGCCACGTTAAAGAGTAACGGCGAGAGCGGGCACCCCTGCCTGGTTCCCCTTTGAAGGACAAAGCTCCTGGACAGAAAGCCCGGGACGCAGATTCTCGCCTGGGGCTTGGAATAGAGGGACGACAGGAAGGTTCTGAAAGGGCCCCTCAATCCTATTTTATCTAACACAAGGTTTAGCCAACCCCAATCCACCGAGTCGAATGCCTTCTCCGTGTCAACTGTGAGTAGGGCAGCCCCCGGATATACAGGCTTGTCTCCCTGTGCAGACTGTAGGGTGAGAAGGACTTTTCTAATGTTGGCTACCGCGGATCTTCCTTTTACAAATCCAACTTGTTGCGGGCCGATGATTCCAGGTATCACCCGAGCCAACCTGTCCGCCAAGATCTTAGCTAGCAGTTTTAGGTCTAAATTTATAAGGGAAATCGGCCTGTAGGACCCGGGTAATGTAGGATCCCTACCCTGTTTTGGAAGTACTTTAATGTGCGCAGTGTTTGTTGCTTCGGGGATTGGAGTGCCCTGCAGGTACTGATTATAGAGATCGACTAAGGTGGGGGAGATTTGCTGCTTCAGGATTTTAAAAAATTCCCCTGAATAGCCGTCCGGCCCAGGGGCCTTGCCCGCCTTCAACTCGGCTATTGTCCTTTCCAGCTCTTCTTGGGAGATGGGTGACCCCAGTGTTTGGCAATCCTCCACCGACAGGGTCGGTAGGCGGATGTTACTCAACCATTTTTGTGACTGTTTATCATCTAGGTTTTCGTCTGTATATAGTTTTTGATAGAACTCCCGTAGTATTTCTGTTATTTCTTTGCCCGAATTGCGCAACAACCCGTCTGAACCTTTCAAGTTCAATATCGCCGATTTAGGGGCAGACCCCCGTGCCAGTCTGGCCAGAAGGCGCCCTGCTTTGTTTCCGTATTTAAACAGCATCGCCTCTTTTTTCGTTTGTTTTATGGCTTCCCGCTTCTCCAGCCATGTCTCATATAAACTTTTAGCTTCCTTCCACTTAAGTTTATTTTCACCTGACGGATTTGCTAGAAAATATGAGTAGGTTTGACGTAGGGAGTTGCTTAGGGCCTCCAATTTGTCCGCTATTTTGCGTCTACACCCAGTAATGTAGGAGATCAGTCTTCCTCTAAGTACCGCCTTGCCTGCGTCCCAGAACACCTGAGTGGACGAAGCCGATTCCTCATTGTTAGTACTGTATTCTAGCCACCAACCCCTCAGCATTGCCTGGAACTCCTCATCCTGGGCCATGTACCCCGGGAACCTCCAGATGAAATCGGTACCTCTGGGGACCTTTTCCTGTAATTCTACTGTTACTGGGGAGTGGTCGGATATTATCATATCGTTAATGTTGACTCCCTCAACCCTAGGTAAGAGTGAAGATGGTAGCAAAATACAGTCGATGCGTGACCAAGTGGAGTGTGGGTGTGAGAAGTGTGTAAATTCCCGGTCTTCCGGGTGCAATACCCTCCATGCATCCAATAGCCCCAGGTGCCCTGCAAACCCTGCCAAAGGTGTTTCCTGCCTAGTCTTACTCCCTGGAGCCCCTGCCCCCCGCTTCCTGTCTTCCCCTATTGAGAACACCGTGTTCAAGTCTCCCCCTATCACCTTGTTCAAAAGTGGATCCTGCTGGACAATTTGTTCTAGGGAATTAAAGAATTTCGCTTGCCCTGTATTAGGCCCATATACACTATAAATGGAGAAATCTTCACTCCCTGTGTGTAGGTGCACCCATGCCCATCTACCCTCCGTATCTGATTTGGATTGTATAGTCCTGCTCGGCAGGTTCTTGTGTAGTAGTATTAACACCCCGGCCTTTCCATTGACTGCTGGGGAACCTATGACCTCCCCCACCCAGAGCCTCTTCATCCTGAAGAAATCTTCCTCCCCTAGATGAGTCTCCTGGAGCAGCGCCACATCGGCTTTCAGCCGTTTCAGGTGACGCAGCACCATGAGACGTTTATTAGGTGACCTTAACCCCTTCACATTCCAAGTTACTATGCGTATGAATGATAGACCTGCTTGTGGAAATTCCTAGCTCTGGGGAGCCTCTCCTCCTGCACGGATTTAAACGTAAAATACATTGAATACACAACATTTTCATAACAAATAAAGCTATGGAATTGACTGCAAATAGCTGCAAATGCCTGCAGTAAATATCTCCCAAAAAGTGCCGACATTGCCAACATTAGAACCGCCCAATAGCACCCGTGATGAGCAGAAGGCATCGACCAGGGGTGCTAAGTTGGTGTAAGACTTCACTTTTTTCCGAGATGAAGTGACTGTTCCATCTCTCACCCCCCCAGAGACCCACAGGAGGGTAAGTCCACCTGAATTAAGTTGGGATAAGCAAGGCTCTATTTTCTAGGGCTCGGGCCCCAAAATCCCTCAGCTCCCCCCAGGGAGACTGCAATTGAAGGTCAAGTTGCCTTCCTAAATTTCTGGTAGGAGCCTTTACTATCCCTAAAGAGAACAAAAGTTAAAATAAAATCACGGGGTCAGTTAAGAAGTCACTTATCGTGTCTCTCGTCTTGTTCTCCACCGACTCAGAAGTCCGCGCCTGACTCCTCCGAACTTGCTGAAAGGCGGGGTACTTCTCAAGTGGGAGATTTCTGGCGTGCTGGAACAGCCGGCACTTTTCTCAATCTTTCCAGCCCCTTTTCCTCATCTGACATGCGATGGGTCTGTGGAGTAGCATGGATGGTGTTCCTCTTTGGTGGTGATCTGTTCTCTGTAGCCGTGGCAGGGCCCCTCCTCAAGAAAGACCGAGCCTCTTCGGGTGAGTAAAAGGTGGATATGTTTCCATTCTTGTGGAAAATTTTCAGGATGGCTGGGTAGAGGAGCGCAAATTTTGTTTTGTTATGGAATAGCTCCGTGCAGACGGTGGCAAAGGACCTTCTTTTTTTAAGCACCTCAGCCGAGAAGTCCTCAAATACCAAAATCCTGGAGCCTCTAATCAGGAGTTTAGAGTTCCTGCCTTTGAAGGCTCTAAGGATGGCCGCTTTGTCCGCAAAGTTCAGGTATTTAATAATAACTTGTCTTGGCCTTTCTTGTAGCGCTTGAGGCATGGTTGGATCAGCGGTAGTGTAATTCCTTCTGTCTGGGCCCACCCTATGTGCACGCTCAACTTTACACTGGTGAGGTAAGTTTAAGGCGGTCGGGAGTTCTGATTCACACAAAGCTGCCAAGTCTCTCTGTGGGATGGACTCGGGCAGGCCCACCAGACGGAGATTGTTTCGTCTTGATCTATTTTCGAGATCGTCTATTTTATTCCAGAGACGTTTGTTTTCGTATATGAGATCCTGTATCTTGGAGTGGTGGTTGTCAGCTGTGTCCTCTAGGGCCTGGACTCTTTGTTCTGCTTCGTCCAAACGCTTGGAGTGTAATTGGCAGTCTGCTTGAATTTGCTTGAGAGTTGAAGAAATGAGATTGGTCAGAGTCTCTTGGATATCTGGGGCAAGTTCCCGAGCCACCTCCACCGCTAGAAGCTTTCTTTCAAGGATGCGCTCATCTGGGGTTCCCTCCAGCTCGAGCGTTTCATCAGCCTGGAGCAGGTTGTCCGGATGCGAGTCCGGCTGGACAGTGTGAGTGGAGCGCGGTGTAGAGGTGAATTCCACTAATTGACTCGTCTCCCCCTGATAGGACTGATCGCCCTCCCGCTTTGACTTCGTAGTTTTTCCCATCTTGTGGAAATATTTCTCCATGTGGTATGATAGGACTGGTTTAAAGTGGCCTGCACTTCTTCTTATGGCCACTAGATGGCACTGTGGGGCTGCAGAGATGCCTAATAAAGGTGCTCCGTGCGCTTCACCGTTCTAGGGCAGTGGACTGCTATGTTGTGGGAACTGAGAAGGAGGCCCCAGGGAAGCCGTCCCTGTAATTTCAGCGTTCTCCCCTGGCTATTGAGGGACTATTTTGCCGCCAAGTGGGTAAGTGGGGTTGTTTGCCCGTTGTTGACCTCCCCGGGAGTTTAGTAAAGATGGCCGCCTGGTGGGGAGTTTGGGCGCCAAAATTCCCGCCACTCTAATTGTTCTCTGAGGCCTACCGCTTGCTCGGTTTGCTGAGGGCTGTCAGGACAGCTGATGCCTTCTGCCCTACCTCTCTGCCAGTCCTACGGGATGTCCAGGCTCTTGTTCAGGCACACCCCGGTCTCTTTCGCCTCCAAGTACTGCTGCCTCCGTCTCCTCCTATGCGCGCTGTCCCGGACCCGATGCCGCTGCCGCACTCGCGAGTCTCGAGACTCTCTCTTGTCCTCTGACGATCGCGGAGCTTTCGCCTCGCCGCCCCACTGGTGCGGTCGTTTCCCCCGTTCTCTCCGGGCTATACCGCTCCTGTGGGTGATACCTCCGTGAGGTTTTTATGGCTTTTCTCTGGGTGAGTGAGCGGGAGCTCCTGCTATGCGCTCACTGCATCGCGGCGCCGGAACCGGAAGTCCCCCCATGCTCCTTTTAAGCCTTGATGCTGAAAAAGCATTTGACCGTCTTAATTGGTCATTCATGTTTCATACACTACAGGCGTTTGGGATTAGGGGTCCTTTTGTTGCTGCACTCCGGGGGATCTACTCCCAGCCAACTGCTATTATCAGGTTACCCCATGCTATGTCCCCAAAAATATCTATTCGTAATGGTACTAGACAAGGGTGTCCTCTATCCTCCCTTCTATTTGCCCTATCCATCGAACCCTTGGCAGCAGCGATTAGATTATCCCCAGACGTTATGGGAGTGTTGGTTAGAGAGAGAGAGTTCAAAATTTCATTATATGCAGATGATGTACTATTAACCCTTACTAACCTGGCAGTCACATTACCTAACTTGCATTCTCTTCTGGACAAGTTTGGTCGCTTATCAGGTTACAAGATAAATACATCTAAAACAGAAGCTCTGCCAATAGGCATACTAGATGCACAGGTCGCCCAACTTAAACAAATTACAATTACCGATGGAAATTGGATAGTCTAAAATATTTAGGAATTTTTTTGACCCCCAAATATTCCTCACTCTTCAAGCATAACTTTCCAAAACTATTATTGGAAATTAAACACCTCCTGGACCGCTGGAATAGATTGGCATTGTCTCTTTTTGGTCGAATTGCAGCCATAAAGATGTCGGTCTTGCCAAAACTGATGTACCTGTTCGAGACCCTCCCGATCCCAGTGCCTCTAGCGACCCTTCGATCTTTACAAGCGAGCTTTATTCATTTTATATGGGCGCGCAGGCGGCATAGGATATCTAGGGACGTCTTGTTAGCGGGAAAAAAGGATGGAGGGCTCTCGGTCCCGGATGTGGTTAAATATTACTGGGCAGCACAGCTGAGGGTTATCCCTGCCTGGTCGACGTTATATGCGTATTCCAGATGGATGGAAATCGAAAAGCTGTGGATAGCCCCAGTTCACCCTAATTCTCTACTATGGGCCACTACTAAAAGTAACGTTGAGCAGCCACTACTAAATTCCATGTCCCTGACGAAAACTGTATGGCGGAGATGTTATAGAAGGTTCGCATTATGCTCAGGGGCATCCCCCATGACATCTTTCCTATTTCACCCGTCACTTCAAAAAGATGGGATGGACGCTAGATGGAGGCCTTGGTTTACAAATCGACTCTTCCAATTTGCAGACGTGGTAGATCCCCGCACTCTGGAAATAAGACCCTTTGAGGAATTACGATCAAAGTTTGAGTTGCCATCTGCGACCCTCTTTTCATATTTACAGATTAAGCACTATATGCACTCAGTTCTGGGTTCTGATAAAGTATCGAAACCCTCGGCCTTTGAACAACTTTGTCGGTCAGGAACGTCAACAAAGGGGTTAATATCGGCGATATATAAAATTCTGATCTCACCAGTTCAGGACGTTCCGATAAGACACTCATATATGTCAAAGTGGGATGACTTCTTGGGATCACCATTATCGTTAGAAGAGTGGCAGGGAGTTTGGCGGCAAGCAGCCCGATCATCAATCTCTATACAGACTAAAGAAAATCAGTTTAAGATACTGATGTATTGGTATCACACACCGGCCTTACTCCACAGATTAAACCCGTTACTTCCAGATGTGTGTTGGAGGTGTGGGGAATCTGCAGACATCCCACATATATTCTGGTCATGTAGATTAGTGGCCCCCTTCTGGAAAAAGGTTCAGGCGTTGACCTTTGAGGTCATTCAAACATGGGTCCCTCTCACCCCTCAGACTTACCTCCTCATTGTCCCGTTCCCCTCCCTGGGACGTAATTCATCTAGATTCTTTTTATATACAGTAACGGCAGCTAAATGCTTGATTGCCAAATGCTGGAAGCGGACTTTGCCCCCGTCTAGAGAGGCCTTATGTTCGCGAATCGGGGAAATTAGGGACATGGAATATCTCACGGCTTTACGGAACGATGAGTTGGAAACCTTTGACGCAATTTGGAAACCTTGGGAGTATTATAAATGTACACAAGACTCTTGATTGGATATGAGTTGGGCAGTACTTAGCCATAGTGGATCTCATTCAATTACAGACGGTTTTTCCCCTTTGTGTCTTGTCGTATGTCCCCCCAGTTTGTCATATTGTCTAGCTCATTTGGGAATTGAATCGGTTTTATACTGTTTAGGTCTCTGTTTACATGTGTATTGTAAGATTTAACAAAATTGGACATGTTGGACACTATGCTTTATTCAATTCTCATAATGCTGTTTTGTCTATATTTGCTTTCTTTTGAATAATTCAATAAAAATACAGTTAAACAAAAAAAAATATAAATTGGGTATTGCCATAATCATATCGAGTAAACTAACATATCATGTATACTGTGCGGTAAGCACTGTTAAAAATAAAAAATAGTACTAAGATTGCTGTTTTTTTTTTTCAAATTTTCAAATAAATAAAGAGAAAAAGATGCTCACCCATATATGGTGAAATTCAAAGTATGTTTGCCACGGAGGAAAGGTCTCTTGTGCTGCTGTGCCTGGCAAGCTGAAACGTATCAGAAATCCTTCACACCAAAAAGTGTAGAAACCTGCACCAGCGACATAGAGTACAGATCTTTATTTCTTCACTATCCATAAGTAATAACATTGGATAATGTGTGGGTTACAGAATACGCTGCTCCTAGATATTGAGAAGTCATACAAAACTCTGTGATCCAGAGGCATGAATGATGTTATTGTCCATGTTTGGTACTGATATGTTGTCTCAAAGATATTACTTGTAACATGACATATGAACGTGTACTTTTACTTGTATTACACTCACCCTTCTATGATGTTGAAAATAATAAAAATATGTTTAAAAAAAAAAAATGATGCCAACCTACATTAGACACATGGTACATGCTAGTTATAAACTATTTTGAGTGGAATGACTATCTGTCTTACATGCAGAAATTTTTGAACATAAATTTTTCAAAATTTTCACAATATTTTGATATTTTTCAAAAATAAACAAAGATTGTATGGATCTAAATTTCTTACTAACTTAAAGCACAATGTGTCAGGAGAAAACACTCTCTGATTCACATGGATAGCTAAAAGCATCAAAACGTTATTCTCACATAAAGTGACACATGTCAGATTTAAAAAATGGGGCCCTGTCAGAAGGGCCAAAACTGGCTGCAGCAGTAAGGGGTCTTTTCCAATCACCCCCTTTTGCCATTTTACAAATAAAAAAACATATCATAATAAAAAAGTTGCAAGTAATGGATATCACTGCATCTGTAAAAGTCCAATCTATTAATATGTAACATCATTTATTCTGTGCAGTAAACGCCATAAATGGAATTTTTTTTTCTAACGGCAAAATTGCAGTTATTTGGGCATTTACGTTCCTTAAAAAATTGGAATAAAAGTGATAAAAATGTCGTATCTATCCCCAAATGGTACCAATAAAAATTGAACTTCAACCCACAAAAAATAACTCTCTCACTCAGGTACATTGGTGGAAGAACAAAAATATTATTGGTTGCCGAAAATGGTACAGTACTACATATTTCAAAAATTTCAAAAATCTAAAATGTTTTTTACAGTACTATAACATAATTGTCACGTCAAGGGAGGTACAGTAAGCCCTGACTGGAACCCAGCCCACTGTCCCTGCCTACTTGATGTGCTGCCCTAAGCGGCAGACACCAACTGTGCGACAGTCCCTGCGCTGCTAAAATGCTGGGGCCGTCAGAAAGAAGAATAGTCAGACAGTCCGGGTCAATAACCAGAATCAGAAACGCCAAGTCACAAATCAGAACCAGAGAGAAAAACGTAAACAAGCCGAGGTCAAACTCGAACGGGAGCGAAGTACAAAATCAGATGACAAGCCGAGGTAAGTAAAAAAGCCGGGGTCTGGTACACAAATAAACAGCACAATGCAAAATACAAGGAAACTAGGCAGCCAGTAAATATCACAGGCACAGCACTCAGCCAGCAGGGAGTTTAAATGGGATTCCCGGATACCGCCCCTGCAGCTCGTTGGAGTGGCCTCCGGGTTCTCCCATTGGCTGGTGCGACACGCCCTCTGCCCGGAGTGGCTGGACCTCTGTCACTCACACAGCTCCCAGCAGACTGTCTATCAGGGTGGGGTCGCTGATCAGCTGCTGCAGAACGTTGCTCCCTGCAGGCTGAGCGCCGCCTAGCCCTGACAATAATTAAAAACCCACATATTTGGAATTCCCAGAATCCAGATGACTCATCATTTATACTGAAGAGTGAACACCATAAAAAAAACAAAAAAAAAAATCTGCAAACATGGCCCAAATACTTTTTTTCACATTTCGCCAAACTAAGAATCTGTTTTGATTTTAAACTCTTCCATTGTAGCTTTACTGAATGTTTATGATCATTGTTTTGCTGGAAGGTGAACTTATGCCCCAGTCTCAAGTCTTCTGAAGCCTCTAACAAGTTTTCCTCCAGGTTTATTTAGCTCCATACATCTTCTTATCAACTCTGACCAGCTTCCCAGTCTCTGCTGAGGCAAAGCCTCCCCCCCCCCCCAGCATGAGGCTACCCCACCAGGCTTCATGGTGGGGCTGGTGTGTTCAGGGGGATGTGCAGAGTTTCCTCCACACATAGCGTTGGACGTTTTGGTTTCTTCTGACCAGAGCCCCTTCTTCCACATTCTTGCTGCAAACTAAGGACTTCTTATGGTTTTCAAAAAAGGACTTTCTTCATGCCCCTCTTCCATACAGGCCAGATTTGTGGAGGACACAACTAATTTGACGTGTATTTTGGTGCATAATTTGTGCCAAGGTATGCGCCAAAATACTTATTAAACAATGTTCAAGCACAGTTCAGTGTAAAATCCGCATCATCGTTCAAACAACAATGATTTTGGGCCATATTTTTCAGTGTGTACACGCTGTAAAAAATTGACACGTCAATTCTTTGAGTCGCCAAGAAATATAAAAGTATAGAAGGCAGAAATCTGCCTTGGTCTATTGCGCGTCGTTTTCTTGCAAGCACATAATTTTTAATGTGCAAACAAATATGTTCTGTGGCGCGCACATGCGAAGATATATTGTGTGAACATACCCTAATAATTGTTCTGTGGCCAGATTCTCCAACCTGGGCTATGCATCTTTGCAGCCCCTACAAAGTGACTCTGGGCCCCTTGGCTGGTTCTATAATTAGTGCTCTCTTTGTCTGGGCCACTAGTTTAGGTAGACTTCCATGTCTTGATATGTATATATAATATATGTATATATGTAAATATATAATATATATATTATATATATATATATATATATAATATATATATATATATATATATATATATATGCTCCTTAATAGAGTAAGATCCAGAAAAAATTGACCTCTCTTTTGCTGTAGTTGACAGACCTCAGGATGGAGGAGGTGGAGGAGTATCAACCTTCCAGGTATCACCCTCCCAGTCCATAATAATAGGCGTAATATCTAGTGATGTGTAGGAGGTCTGCAGGTCATCATGAAAATCACACCATATTTTCTAGCTGTAATGGGGAAGGTGAAGCCCCAGTAGTAAATAATGTAATAGTCTCTTTTTTATTGAAAATATGTATTCACAATCAGTTGTCAAAAACAAACATACATTATCCACGTGACGCAGTATGGGACACAATAAACTAACATATGCAATACATAACATGCAATAAGACATAAAACATAGGCCAAACTATGCTAAACACCACATCACATGCTACACTAACAGACCTGCACATATCAAGCATTACAAGCAAAAAAGCATAGACATACCTATGAAGGGAAAAGGGAAATAGGGAAAGGGGGGCTCACAGGCCTGTAAATACTTAAACAACAAAAGGAAGAGGGGAATAGCAACTAATCCTCATCCGGACCATCTAGGATGGAATAGTCTCTAAGTATGCTGTGGATCAACCTGTGACAATCCGCCACTGACATACTCTCCCTCTGCAACACCTGGAGATCCAAATAGTGATTCCTGGAGATCCAAATAGCGTCCATAAAGCAATTCATGAGGCTCCAGTTCTCCTGCATGTCCTTGATAGTTTGTATCCAGGGAAACAAATCATAAAGCATGGAATGGTGTGAAAGACCTCTTCTGGGCACTGAGTCTTTGAGTTCATGAACCAGGGCACTCCCAAAAGATGTGTAAAGATGTTTCCTCCATGAAAGTGTACCCTGGGCAATACAACATTTTGAACAGGTTTCGAGCATGAATGAAAGACCTAGGGGGCAGACCCCCCTGAATAGCCATCCACGAAATAACCTTGTGTCCATTGGTTAACCTGCATGAAGCCACATGTTTCCAAATCAACAAAGTTGTGGCATCAGGGAGCCCTGCAACAGATTCCAACACATCCTTGCTCTGATAAGCATGTGAATGACCTTGGATTTCCAAAAGTCAGGCTTTAACCCCTCCAGCTGGTGTTCCCTCATTAACTGGACAACATCCAGGTAGGACCATGGAGTTACCCAAATTGTAAGGGTAGGAGCTATCCCACTTATTCCACCCAGAGGTAGTCTCTTAGCAGAGTAAGAAGTGGACATCAATGTTTCTTTTTCAGCTGACTAATCCAGGACAAGTATGGTTACAAAGATATAGGGGCACCAACAGACTTGAAGTTGGACCTGAGCTTTTGCCATTAAAATCGTTTTGAGAGTAAAATTATGCACACAGTGAATAACATAGCAGTGATGCACAACAGCTCCGTCACATATAAAAGTAAGATCACTAGTTTTGCTCCACACATTCTGTGATTGTTTCTTAAACCACTGAAACCTTTAGGATAAATTACCTGGTGACATTTAGATCCCTGTACCCTCTTGCCTCAGATATTATTCCTACCTCTTGTGGGGATGTAGCTCAGCGGTAGCAAAAACACCGTTTGTAGTATACGTTTTTAGTCTCTTGGCCTTTATTCAGCCACAGATTATACAGCCAATGAAAATCAAAGCATACGGGCTTAACTTCAGCCCAACAAAATACAAACACACAGTCCGTGTAGATAACTCCCCGTCTCTGTAAGTCCAGCAGTTCTTAGGTGTTTTCCCCACCCAGATCAGGGGAATGTGGTATCTAGTGGACGGTAGGCTGCAGCTCAAACTTCCACGTCTTGGGAGCAGTCCACCCACCCTGCTCTTTGAATTTCTCCAGTAAAGCCTGACCCAGATCCACTGCTATTCCAGCAGTCATACTAACAAAACAAATGTCAGTACCATATCGATACTGACGTATGGCTAACAGGCTTTACTTCACCGAGATCAGAAACCTCGGTGACACGTATCGACCATCAATAACGGCACCTTGTGCCTTCTCACATACCCCCCCTCTGCCCAAGACTGTGCACTCTTGAGAGGGCATCTGCGTTTCCTGCTGTTTACCTGGCCTATGTTCTACTGTGAACGCAAAATCCTGCAGGGCAAGGAACCAGCGCGTAACCCGGGCATTATTCCCCTTCTTCTCCCGCATCCACGAGTGGGGGCAGGTTCGGAACTAGCCTGAATTTTTGAAAACGGTAGTACCTGAGGGAGTTGCCCTTTTTAAACCCAGACTTTTCCTTCTAAATGATGAAAATCCTTTTCTCCCGGGGAAAATTTTTCCTACTTGGGTAGTCACGGGTGCTCTTCCCCATTCACAAATTGAGAATAAGGCCCCCAAAACCCCACCTGGGAGGATCTTCTGGAAAAAAAAACACGGGAGAAGTGGGGGCTACTAAACTGGTTCCCACTGGGGCCCTTTGTTTGAGTCCGGAAAGCCCCTCCCCCTCAGGAGCCCCTTTTTATCTTTGTTGACTTCGTCCCTTGGGTTTAAAGGCATTTCAAGGGAAGGCTTTTTCTGCAAATTTTCGGGGAAAAACCCATCTATAGTACCCACTCCCAAGAAACGCCCTGACCTGCTTCTTGGTGAGGGGCGGGGCCACTTGGATCCCCTCTACTTTATTCACTTGAGGCTTTTTTTCCCCCCCCCTATGTTTCCCCCGGGGTTCTGGTTTCCTCCATTCCCAGGGCACATAGTTGGGGTTTACGTAAAAACCCGCTTTTTGCGGCTGCCCCCCTTCCCCCGGGCCCCGGCCCGGGCGCACCCGGTTCCCCCACGGCGCCCTGCCCCCCGGGGGTGGGTGCCCCGCTGGCGCGGGGGGGCCGGGGGGGGCGCCCCTGGTAGTAACTTTCCTGGCCGCATTTCCGTCCCGCCCCGTCCCCGCCGGCCAGGGCGTGTGCCCTTCCCTAGCGGCGCGCGCGCGTTTTCGTGAATTTGAAAAAGGGCCAGTGTCCCGATAATTGGTTTTCTGCCAACCCCCCCCCCTATTTAAGGGTCGCTCTGCAGTCCTCCTTGCGGATCTATATTTCCCCGAGCCATAGAAAAGCGTTCCCGAAATATATTTTCGCCTTACCGTTTTTACCAGACCCTTTTGCTACGTTTCCCGACCCGAACCCTTTTCCACCTGCCCCGACCTTCCTGCCGTCCCCGACCCAAAACCCTTGCCCCTGCCCTGCCCCTTTGCCCGCCCCCAAATACGATTCTGGACTACGTTCTGTACCCCCGTGCACCCCGGCCGCCATCGCAAGGTCACGTGGGGGGCCCTGGTAGCCTCAACCCCCCCGCAAGTCCATCCCCCTTTGCGGCGGGTCTGGGGAAAACCGGGGGCTACTTAAATTCCGTCCCCGGGTGGGTTAACTTTTATCGTTGTGGGGTCCAGAGGGTCCCCTGCCCGCTTTACCCAGCCCTTCCCTTTAAAGGGATCTAGCACAGCCTGGACTTTTCCCCAAAGGCTCTACCTTTAGGACTGAAGATCACAATTTCACTAGGTAGGCGCCGTATCTCCCATGTGGGGCGCAGCACTTGATCCTTAGCCTCGAAAGGTGGCGGGGGCCCCTAAAAAACCCAAAAAGGCTTGGACATAGTGAAAAAAACCCAAAAGGAGTAGGGGAAAGCAGTCTTCCCCTTTAAGCGCCCTTTTTGAGAGGGGGATTGCCAATACCCCTTGGTGGGGTTTCGGGGGTTGCTAATATCCCTCCCCGGCCCTAACTCCCCCAAATTAATTCTTTCTCCCCGGGGCTTTTTTGGGGGTTGGCATCCACTTTTTGGTTTCTTCTTTGGGGTTTTCGCGATAATCGTTGCAGAATCTTTTTTCTCCTTTTTGGCTTGGGCACTAGCTTTTGGGGGGCTGGACCATCCATTTTGGGAAAGTTTCTCGTTCCCCCCTAGTTTCTAGCTTTTTTCCCTGCACCTCTTGGAAATGAAACCCGGGGGCCTAAGGGGCTCTATAGGGCTTCAGGTTTACTTTTCCCATTGGGGCTGTGAGGTTTCATGCTCTATACATGGGTCGGCCAGGGGTATCGGTGAAAAAGGTCTCGATTTTTTGGGCGGGGGGCGGGTTCCCTACTTTTTTTTAACCTTTTGGGAGGGGGGTTGGGGTTTTCTCGGAGATTTTTATGGCGGTTTATGCCCGGCCCTTTGTTAGGGGCGCCAAGAAAGAAAGCCTCGGAGGCTCTCTCTAATTCCAGGGGTTTTTTTAAAAATTTTTACTTTGGTAAATTAAAATGGGTTTCCTTTTCCCCTGGCTGGTGGCCCTTTTATAATTCCCCTCCCCCCCCTTTTTTCCAAAACTTTCTCTAGGGGCCCTGCCACTTAGCGGGGGAATTTGTTTAAAAAACGGTTTTGGGGTTCCCTAATATTAGTCCCCTGGTTTCCCGGGGGTTAAAAAGTGTTTATATGGCGGACCTTTTTTAAAAGCTCGGGCCCTCCCGTTTTTGGGTTTTTAAAGAAGTGCTCCTTAAACAATGGCTCACCCGGGGTTTTTCCTCTCCTGAAATTGGGCCCCACATGCTCCACTACGCCCCTTTTATGGGGGGGGTAAACCTTCACTCCCCCAAAGTTTCTTTGGCCAAATCAAAAGAGTCCTTTAGGTTTGTTTCCCATAAAAAGCCAAAAGGGTGAAAAACCGGTGGGGCTTGGGGTACCCCTCAAATTTTGGAGAACAGGGGTTTTGGTAAGGGCAGCCCCAAAATCCCCCCCACCCCTTCTCTACCACTTCCTCAGCAGCCCCTTTCCAGGGTTTTTTAAACCGCTCAAAAAGGGACGCCCAATCTGAGGTTTTGGTAGACTGAAAGGGCAGCTGCGTAACTCTCAACACCTTACACACCCTCCCTCATTACCTTCGACATAAATTGGTGTTCCTGACCCGTTTAAGTTTTTGGGAATTTCCTTTGGTGGGGGGAAAAAAGAATAGAAACAGTCCCCTTTGCAATATTAGGGGGATGAGGGGTTCCTGAGGGGTTGGTTTTCCGGGGGGAAAAGGGTGGCGGTTTTTAACAATGACCAGGATGTACTGGTAAACCCTACGCTGTACTTAAACCAAGGGCCCCCAAACCAAAACCCTATCGCTTTCCTTTCAAAAGGGCCTCAATGATTGGAAAAGGGGAAACTAGGGGGCCCTACGGAAATGTTTTTAAAGGGGGAAAGTGCCCTGGCAGGGGGGGAAAATTTTTTGGGCAGAAATCCCCTTTAATCCCCCCTTTTAAAAAAGGGCCAATAAAAACGTTTTGTAGTATCCCCCTAAAACCCTTTTTGGGCCGCACCAAAATGCCCCCTAACACATGGGTGGGGGGCCATATCCGGGAAAACCTTTACCCCTATAGGGCCCCGGAAACCAAAAAACTGCTCTACCCCTCGTCCCTGTTTTTGGGGGACTCATAAATGGTCTTAAATTGGGAAAAAAATGCGGGGAACAGATTTCTCGGCCCCCAAAAACCGGGGGTTCCCCCCGTTGAGAAACGCCCACTTTTTTCCGGGGCCCCCTTTTAGGGTTTCCAATTTCCTAAAGGTTGAGCACCGGTACCAAAATTTTTTTTAAAAGATACCCTACAATAAGGGACAGGTCATCACATCGGGGCAATGGGCCCCGAAAACCACCCCAACATTTTTGGGGACAAGGTCCCCCCCCCTGCCCTCAATTTTAACCCCGGGGCCCCTTGTGAAAAACCCTTTGGTGTCCCCGTGGATACCGGGGAACCCCAAATTTTTTACCCGGGGCCAAAAACATTTTGGGGACCCGGGGGCCGTTATGGGGAGTGACTAAACCCCCCTGAGCCCCTTTTATTTGGGGAGACCATGGTGCCATTCACTGTAAGTTTACACATCTGGGGTTCCTCCCCATTAGTTGACACAGCGCTGCACGCCGGATCTGCAAAGAGGGAACTGCGGCGGGTCGCGGAGCTGTCCATGGGCTCCGTCGTGAGGGGACACTGAGCCGCTATATTTCCCGAGCCCCGACATCTCCAACACACAATATCCCTGGGCATTCCTTTTGGCACCGGGTCTGGGCCTCCCCTGACTTTGGCACGACCCTCCCGGGGAGTCTTGACTCCTGGCTTCTGTACGTCCCAGTCTCTCTGGCCCTCCCAGTATGGGGATTTCAGGTTCCCTGGGCCCCCAGGGACCTCTCCATAGCGTGGAATCTCTCTATCAGTCCCACTAGGTCATCCGCCGTCTGAGGATCACCCTGCGCAAGCCAGCACTGCACAGAATGCGGAAGAGAGTGCATAAAGCGGTCCATAACAACCCGCTCCACCATTTGCGCTGGGGAGCATGTCTCGGGCTGCAGCCATTTTTGGACCAGATGCAACAAGTCAAATAGCTGCGACCTCGGAGGTTTGGCCTTACTGTATGCCCACCGGTGTATCCTCTAAGCCCGTTAACATGGCCATCTGTTGCATTAGCAGCTGGTTCGTAGCTTGCTGCGCCTGCAGGGCTTCAGTACGAGCCCTCTGCTGCTGTTCCGTGGCTTGTCTCTGGGCCTGCATGGCTTCACCATGAGCTTTCTGCTGCTGCGCTGTGGCTTGCTGCTGCTGCAGGTTCGCCTGAACCAGGTGCTTAATCAGCTCCTCCATATTAGCAGTTGTAGCTTTGGTCTGTGCTGCTTTGACCCAGGACATAAACAGCGGATCTATGCCCACATCCTCCACCACTTGTGGGGATGTAGCTCAGCGGTAGCAAAAACACAGTTTGTAGTATACGTTTTTAGTCTCTTGGCCTTTATTCAACCACAGATTATACAGCCAATGAAAATCAAAGCATACGGGCTTAACTTCAGCCCAACAAAATACAAACACACAGTCCGTGTAGATAACTCACAGTCTCTGTAAGTCCAGCAGTTCTTAGATGTTTTCCCCACCCAGATCAGGGGAATGTGGTATCTAGTGGACGGTAGGCTGCAGCTCAAACTTCCACGTCTTGTCTCAGTCAAGCAACCTCTGACTGAGAACCACCACCCCCATCATCCAAACTTCCTGCCTTAAGTAGGCCTCAAAACCAGGCCTGGATACCTGGGAGCAATCCATCCACCCTGCTCGTTGAATTGCTCCATTAAAGCCTGACCCAGATCCACTGATATTCCAGCAGCATGACTAAACAAAACAAATGTCCAGTACCATAATCGAATGATTTATGGCTAATCAGTTTACTTCCGAGATCAGAAACCTCGGTGACACGTTTCAACCATCAATAACGGCACCATGTGCCTTCTCACACTCTTTTAAAAAAGGCCCCCCCTTTAAAAGGGGCATCGCTCTCATGAAGGGGTTTGGCGGGGTGTGGGCCCCAAGCTGGTGTTCCAAAATTGTCATGTGCCCCTTTTTGTAAATTCACTCTTTTTTTTCCCCGTTTAAAAATTTGACGTCTGCTCAAATTTTAGATCTGCATCTCTTTTTAGACTTCAGACTTAAGGTTCTTAAAATCTTCCTTAGTAGGAATTTGTTTGTTGCTGAAAATGGGGGCTTTAGAACTGCAAAGAGTCATGAATTCTAAGACCCTTTTTTTTTGCCCAGAAAAATGCTCCACGGGCTTAAATAGTTCGGGCCCACTCAGAAAAGGGTGCAACCCCAAGATTGGGAGGGTTCCAACCATTCCCTCTAAGCATTGCTGAGGAAGGTTGCCCTCTTTGTATTAGAAGGTGTTATCTTTGGGACTTGATGGGAAAAAAAGGCGTGGTGGGCAGGGTACCAGGCAAAAATTTGGGGACTTTTTTATTGCAAGAAATGAAACTACGGTGAAAGAACAGTGGTCCAATTTTCTGTGAACCTCAAACTTGATGATTCGCACATCTCTAGTGAAATTGTTCAATTTCAATAGAGTTCTTAGCATTTTTCAGAAATAGAACAATAATAGATGCAAATTACAAGTTTCCCTGCTTTTGGATTTTATTCAAAGGGGGTTTTCCACTTCCCTTTTTATGGGGCCAGTTTTGACTGCAGCTGGAGAAAAAAGAAAAAATATTCACCTCAAATTTGCCTTTTTTTTTCCCTAGGGTGGCGCGACCCCTCTCCAGGGCCTTTCTGCTGTTTTCGGGCTTGGCTGAATAAACACATGCTGCAACGGTGTTTGGGCTGCTGCGGTCATGTGACACTGCCTGACATCACTGTTCAGAGCCTTGACTTCTGAATGGTGATGTTGGGCAGTATCATGTGACTGCTGCAGCCAATAACAGGCTGCAGCGGTGACATCCCATTTGGCCAAGGCCAAGGACAATAAAAGACTTGTAGAGAGGGACGGCAAATGCATCGCTAGAACAAACAGCAAATCAGAAGTGAGTATTGTTTTTATCGTTTTCTTCCAGCCAAAGCTCCATACTTGATATTAAAAATGGAGATGACAACCCCTTTAAGGTGACAATAACAGGTGGTCAAGAGTTCCCCTCTAAAGAAATGATCACAGAATGTGTTGATTGAACCAATGACTAATTTCCTCACACCACAGTAGTGTAGTGAGCTTTGTGGGACAATATACTCTAGATGTTGTAAGCTTGAAGGTCTCTGGTCACTATGAGTGGCGTGGCCTCTTGGTCCTTTTAGAACCCAGCTTCTACAGTCTTTCACACAACTTCAGTCTGGTCAATGTTTTCTCCAATACAAATTCATACAATAAACTGGACAACACACAGCTCTGTAAGGCTATGTCTACACAGCACACGAAAACAGTTGGATTTTCGACGGTTTTAGTATTTTGAAACCACTGAAAATCAGTCCGTTTCTCCAGCCCATAGTCTTTAATAGAAAAACAACCTGTAATCTACACAGGTCATTTTTCTTTTCAGCTCTGGTGCC
This sequence comes from Phyllomedusa bahiana, assembly GCA_025379985.1. NCBI lineage: Eukaryota > Metazoa > Chordata > Amphibia > Anura > Hylidae > Phyllomedusa > Phyllomedusa bahiana. The sequence goes on along the minus strand of JAODAL010008350.1, from coordinate 7,426 downwards.
AGCGGATTTAGGAACATGTTGTATAATCTGCCGGCGTTTTACCGTCAGTTTTCCATACAAACAATTGTATGAGCCGACGGCAAAATAACAAGTGTCACGTCAAGGGAGGTACAGTGAGCCCTGACTGGAACCCAGCCCACTGTCCTAGCCTGCTTGACGTCCTGCCCTAGGCGGCAGACGGCAACTGGGCGACAGTCCCTGCGCTACTTGAGTGCTGGGGTCGTCAGGAGGTAGAATAGTCAGACAGTCCAGGTCAAAACCAAATCAGGAACGCCAAACCACAAATCAGAACCAGAGGGATGAACGTAAACAAGCCGAGGTCAAAACACGAACGGGTGCGAGGTACAAAAACGGAGAGCAAGACAGGGTCAGGAAACAAGCCGAGGTCAGGTAAACGGATGAGCAAACAATAAACTATAGCACAATAGAACAAAAGGCAGCCAGGAAATATCGCAGGCGCAGCACTCAGCTAGCAGGGAGTTTAAATGGGATTCCCGGATACCGCCACCGTAGCTGATTGGAGCGGCCTCCGGGTCCTCCCATTGGCTGGTGCGACACGCCCCCTGTCCGGAGTGGCTGGACCTCTGTCACTCACAGAGCTGCCAGCAGAATGTGTATCAAGGTGAGGTCGCTGATCAGCTGCAGCAGAACATTGCTCCCTGCAAGCCGAGCGCCACCCAGCCCTGACAGGTCGACTTTCTGATGGCTTTTGTCTGATGCTGTGTGGATCTAGCCTAACAGTCCCCCTAAGCAAAGGGAGAAACTTCACACACCTGGCCCTGTTCCAAAGAGCCCCCATTATCAATCCTTCCTACAAATCCATAGACTGCACTGTTGTTCCAGGTCCCACTATTCAGGCCATGTTATTAGAGGGTATCCAATCTCCCTCTATATGCTGGTCACTAGTCCTCCCCTGGCTGAAGTCTTACACAGCCCCTTGTGACCCAGCTATAGACTCCCCCAGCAATTAGCAGCTAACGCCTGGCATCACGTTGCAATCTCGTTACAAAACCCCTTATCAGCATTAGGATGTACCCATACGTCGTGGTGCAGTAAGGAGTTAAAACTGGCATGGGGGCGCCTCTTTTCTGGCATGTTGACCTTAGTTTTTATATTGTCACAATCCAGCAGCCATAACTTTTTTATTTTCTGAATATTTGCTGACTAAGGGCTTGTTTTTTGCGTGATGAGTTAACATTTTTATTGTTATCATTATGGGGTTTATATGACGCTTTGCTTGCTTTCTATCAAGATTTTTGTGAGTTTTTTGAATGAAATACAGCAATCCTGGCACTGTTTTTTATGTTTTGCAGAGGGTCACCATGCAGTTTAAATGACATGCTAGCTTCACTCATCAGATTGATACGATTACAGAGATAACCAATTTGTATATTTTTTTTATGTTTTTACACAATAAAAATATTTTTATTTAAAAAGAAAACAGGTTTGTGCATCACCAAAGTCTGAGAGACATAACTTTTCTATTTTTCTGTGTCCTGAGCTGTATAGGGGCTTGTTTTTTGGAGGATAAGTTGACATTTTATTTAGTACCATTTTTCAGGGGATATGATTTTTTGATCACCTTTAAATTAATATTTTTGGAGGGCAATACAGCAATTTTGGTAGGTTTTTTTACTTTTATTTTTAGCAGCTCTCACCGTGCACAGTACATGACATGTTAGTTTTACTCTGTGGGTTGATACGATTGACTTCAGTGATCAGTGAATCGCTGTTTCATACAGGACAGTGCTACATGCATGACGGCCCTATATGAATGAACTGTCATCACCATGGTAACTGTCAGATACCTGGGTGGTAACATCACAGCCCGCCCCGGAAGACTAATAAGAGCTTCCGGGGATGTCAGGTAAGGCTATGTCTACACTGCATAGCAATACACTCATATTTTTGGCGCTTTTGGGATTTTAAAATCGCCGAAAATACGATCGTCCCTGCAGCCCCATAAACTACAATAAAAAAAACGACCTGTAGTCTCCAACAGCTTGTCTTTTCTGCGATCGTTTTTCGGCGCCGGCATATTATATAACATGTTGTATAATACGCCGGCACTTTTAGTTTTTCCGGTGTCTTCCCATATAATCAATTATATGGGTGACGTCAAAACAATGAGAACCGACCGCGGCTTTTGCACAAAACGTGACAAAAAACGCGGTCGTGCATCAGAAAAAAAAAGGTTGGTTTCAGCCGTTTTTTTTCCTATGCAGCGTAGACCTTGCTTAAGCCATTTTCAATGGGCTCCATTTGTGACAGAGGGAGCTCCCTCCCTCTGTTTCTTCCTTAGCTGCAGTAGCGATCAGTCCGGGCAGATTCAGCACAAACTCCGCTCATTACCGATGGCGCAGGGAGTCGGCTGTAATATATGGAGCCGGCACGATCTCTTGGACATTCCACCACGTCCTATAGCAGTAGATCACTCGCACTTGCTGATATGTCCATCTGCATGAAGTTCTACTCACCACATTGCACTCTTGCCTAGGCTGAAGGACATGCGAGACAGGAGTCATGTGACTGTGGAGACACTGGAGGTCTCCACAAACCTCCAAGAGGTGTTTGTCAGGGTGGGCGGGGCTCAGGACCTGCAGCTCTTCTGCAGCCCTCACTCACTGCGCTCAGTGCCCCGGACTGTCCTCACTCTCATCCTCCGCGCTGATCCAGCAGCTGGAAATAAAGAAGGACGAGCTGTCCAGTAAGATGAGACACATTGAGGAGCTGTGTAACATGACTGATCCACTGACTGTCTTACAGGATCCAGACACAGGTGACTTGTGTGATCCTGAGGAGGGGGGAGGTGATGAGGACACAGGGGGACATGATAAACAGCCCCATGATGTAGATGATCTGGATGTGGCTGGGATCTCACACACATTCCACACATTATGTGACATAATAAAAGGTATAAGGAGCGGGATCTATATGGAGGATCCTGCAGACATATTACTGGATGTAAACACAGCTGCTAATTATATCCTTATATCAGACGACCTGAAAACTGCAACCGGGACAGAAGAGAAGCAGAATCGTTCAGAAATAGCAGAGAGATTCCAGTGTCCTCAGGTGATGAGCAGGAGGGGATTCTCCTCAGGGCGAAATTACTGGGATGTGGAGATCAGGGGGTCAGGGAATAGGATGGTGGGGATGTGTTATCTCAGTATAGACAGGAGGGGAGGTCAGTCAGTCATTTGAAATATTAACAAATCCTGGAGTTTGTGTAGGTGTAATAATCAGTATTCAGTGATACATGACAGAAATGAGATCCAGTTACCCTGTAAAGTCTCCAGTGATAGAGTCGGGATCTGTCTGGATTATGAGGCCGGGCTCCTGTCCTTTTATGAGCTGTGTGACCCCATCAGACACTTACACACCTTCACTGCCACCTTCACCGAGCCCCTTCATGCTGCATTATGGGTAGGGGAAGGTTCTATAAAGATATCAGGGGGGGAGGCAGCAACTGGGAGAAACCATCACAACAGAAAAAATTTGACCAGAGACAGAACCTAGAATCTGATTGTTGGATCATTCAGCCGATAGAAGGATGAGAAGGTGGAGCTACCGATGATCTCCTTACATGGCCGCCGTCCTATGACTAGATCACATGGGGGGATGATCCGCTGTGCAGGTCCCTGCTGATGACTCTCTGGGGGCAGCTGTATACTGGAGATGATATACTCTGGGAATGCTGACAATGTGGAATCCCTGTGTCTCCTTGTGAAGAATCCTCCCTTGTGTCTCAGCCTTTATTCCCACTGACATCCCAGGTATTAACCACTTGGCGCCATCAGACATATATGGACGGTTCTGGCACCAGGGATCTAAATCCAGATGCAGTAGATATACGGTTCTATGATGATACAGAGCCGGAGCGACCACTGCAACAACTGGGACCAGTGAGAACTCTCATCTCAGACATTTCACCCCTCAGATGCTGTAGTGAATAGAGACAGAGGCATCTAAGTGGTTTAACTCCTTCCTGCCACAGTGATTTTAATTTATGGGGAGTTTGTTTTTTCCTCCCCACCTTCCAAGAGTCCTAACTTAATTTTTCTCTCTGTATAGACATATGTGGGGTTATTTTTTGTGGGACAAAATGTATTTTTTAATGAAACCATTAACCATGTAATGATATAATGTACTGGTCAAGTCCCAAAAAACTATTTTTCTGGTGGAAAGTGAAAAAAAAGCATTTGTGCCATTTTTGCAGTAGTTTTTATTGACTTCACCCTTTTGAATAAATGACATGTTATCTGTATTCTGCAGGTCAGTACGATTCCGTTGGTACCAAAAGTTTCAGAATTTTCATTATGTTTTAGAAGTGTTTTATACTTTAATTTGTGTTGCAGCTCCATTTTATACAACCAATAACTTTTGTTTCATCTATGGCGCTGAGTGAGGGCTCATAGTTAGCGGGCTGAAGGGTAGATTTGGCATAAATGTGACTTTTTTATTACAATATTGTAGGGACAGGATAAAAATTGTTATATTTTAATAGATTGGACTTTTCCAGATGTGGCGATACCAATGAAGTCTAACTTTTTTATTGTTTTTATTTTTGTAAAATGGCAAAAGGGGAGAGTTTTGAGCTTGTACTTTTTTTTTTAAACTTTTTAAAAAAATGTCCTTGTACTTCTAGACCTCCTATGGTACTTGTACACTGTTCTGCAATAATAATATACTGGAAAGCAGCAAACAAAAATGGCTGTCCTATTACAACCTGCCACAGGAGTAGTAAGATGGCAGCCACGGAGGTCTTCATTAGGCCCCTGTCTGTCATGACAACTGAAATGGTGTCTAGCAATGGTTGCATTGTCCACAGCATTTAAAATTCTGAAATCAGAGTTTTCTCCAATCCTGGCTGCTAGCGGCAGGTGACAGCTGTAATTAACAGTCATTGCCCGCTATGTATGGAGCGGGCTCAGCAAGAAAGTCCGCTCCATACTCTCTTACTGGCATCATGATGTTACTATATATTATATGTCAGTAAGGGGATAAGAATGGAGGAAGCTCCTTCTGTCAACCTGTCACTCCTAATATGCATTTACATTTTATATTGTTCTTGTTCCCCTTTAAGTGTAGGGAAACAAAGTGCAGCCGATTGTGATGTCAACAATCTTTCCTTATACTGTGCTATATACTATACTATATACTATGTCTGTAGATCCTCTGCCTATCAGGTGGCATTTTGAATGTTTATCCTTCAGACTTGTCATCAAATGTCTTTTATATGGAAAGTAATTCATGAACTACAACTACCAGCATGCTTTCTGTCACCAATTTATCAATCTGGGTTTTTTGTCACACTATTGTATTATTAAAATCTAAAGAAAAAGATCCACAGTGTAGGGAGAAAAAGTAAGTGAACCTCTGTGTTTATTACTTCTTCAAGAGCTTATTCTCAAAAGGTGTTTTCAACTAAGACAATCTTTTTAAAGGAGTCCCACACAGCAAACCTGGTTGGCTCTCTGCCAGACTGTGGATGAGGCGGGTGTCACTTGCAGGTGTCCTCCTCATTCACTTCTCTAAAGATAATAATGACTTGAACTTCTGATTGGGGGCACTGGTGCTTTAAGCATCGTTGTCATCTACATTTAATCAGGACAATTGCCAGGGGACCCTGGGAAAGAGAAGGGAGGGGCTGCATGCACGTTTAGGAGCTGCCATACTAGTTACTTCAGTTCAGTTAATTGGAGAAATGCTGGTTTCAAGTTAATAAGTGGATGTTCCAGCATAAGAGGTAGTCCATTAGCCGGCAGGGGAGCAGAGGCAGGCAGGCAGAGGCCGTGACACCATGCCTAGGACGGGGAACTACTCACAGAGCCAGAGTGAGAGATTAAGAACCAAGAGACACAGAGAGACGGCAAATGTATCGCTGGAAAAAACAGCAGATTAATTTGGAGTATCGTTTTTATAATTTTCTTTCAGGCTCAGCTCCATACTGGATATTAAAAAGGGAGATGACAACCCCTTTAAGGTGGCTATTAGAGATTACTGAGCCGATTCTCGATTTTGTATAAAATCATTTTGATTCTTGATCCAATCTTGATCCAATCGCTAATTCCCATTAATTTTTTAACCTGATTTTACTGGAAAAAAAAATTGGAGCAGATCGCGATCGAGAAACCATAAAATCAACTCAATTTTAACTTTTCTCAATTAAAATCGCTGAACACTAGTGGCTATAAGAGATGGTTAAAACTTCACCTCTTGACCAAAGAAATGATCACAAAATGTGATGATTGAACCAATGACTTTAATTTCCTCACACAACAGTAGTGCAGTGAGCTTTGTGGGAGAATATCTCTAGATGTTGTAAGCTTGATGGTCTCTGGTCACTATGAGTGGCGTGGCCTCTTGATCCTTTTAAAGCACAGCTTCTACAGTCTTTCTTTTTTTTTTATCATTCACATCGATTTTATTGAAATACAAAATTGCACATAACATATCATAAGTAAGCGTAAGGTAAATGGGAGAACTGAGTCTCAACATGTGATAGAGCAAAAATTACAGACGTGCGGGTTTCCACACTAATAGAATAAGTGCTACATCTATGAATAACCTAATCATGTCACATAGTTCAAACAAGGAGAAAATTTTTTTTGCAAATTGAGGGCAAAAATCACAAGCATGCGGAGTTCCGCACTAACAAGATAAGTGTAGAATCAATGAACACCCTAATCGTGTCACAGAGATCAAACCAAGAGAGAATTCTGCGAATTGAACCAAATGAAATACAATACTATCTCACTTAAATGTAAACAATCTGATCAATGGCGCCTCAGCACCCATTCTTACACATGGAGAACACAAAAAAGACCAGTTACACGTACACAAAATAAACCTAAAAATGAACGTGACATCACACACACAGGAAAGAGGGGGGGAAGGAAAGAAAAGGAGGAAAGAATGCACGATTTATCCCAGATCTTGTGGTAGGACCTCAGCATCACTACGTAGAGCAGGAATACCACACCAGACGGTGACCAATTGATCCAGGGGAGTGACCTCAGGAAGTATTCTGACATATCAGAAGCTAAGAACAACCTTAGCAGGAGATAGAAAAATACATCTGGGAAGTCTTGAACTTGTTCCAGTAGAACCAAGTTCGGCGACACGCAAGAATCTGGTCAGGGGTATGGGAGAACAACTCCTCCATTCTCTGCATGGAATCAATCTCCGCATACCACTCCTCCAACGAGGGGGGGATTGAGGATTTCCATTTACGTGGTAGGATGGACTTGGCAGCCTGCAACAGGTAACGAAGGAGGGATTTCCTAAACATGTTGATGGGCATATCAAACATATATAACAATATGGCCGCTGGAGAATCAGGGACCTGTATTCCTTTTCACCCGCTTTGATTAAATGTACACTGCGGACAGAATCCCCTAAGCTGCGGACAACCCCCCCAGAC
>JAODAL010008349.1:0-118297 GCA_025379985.1 Phyllomedusa bahiana | reverse complement strand
TGGACCCTCCGGGCGAGTGAGGCACAAAGCTTCTAGATAACGCTTCAGCTTTAACATTTTTAGATCCTGGTTTGTAAAATGGGTGAAAAACAACGCCCAACTAGCATCTCAAGTTCTGGTGTGCAGTACTGGATATTGCCCTTGACCAACGGGGTGGAATCAATGGCCACAACCTGCAGGGAATCAGAGAGAGACCCCCAAGGAAGGCCCAGACGCCTAGCGAATAAAGTGTCCAGGAAATTGGAGGCTGATCCAGAGTCCACAAATGCACTCCCAGAATCACAGCTGGAAAAATACGAAATTTTAACTGGAAGCAATAGTTTCTGTGATACAATACAATAGGGAATACCTGCTCGCCTAGGTGACCTTCCGGGAGTCACCTAGGCGCTAGAGTTTTCCGGCCATGGCTTCTTTTTGGGACACTCCCGGATGTGATGACCTTCACCGCCACAGTAGAAGCACAGACCCTGGGTGCGACGTGAGGTCCAGCAGTCACTGGCAGCACCCACAGAAGAGGCCCCTACCTGCATAGGCTTGTCCGGTGGTATAGCCGCGCAAGCAGGTTCGGGGGTGGACACCGAACGGGTTAGTGACATTAAGCGGGGCAACGGAGAAAGGGTCTGTTCCCGTCGTCTCTCCCTAAACCGTCTGTCTAGCCGCACTGCCAAAGCAATCACCTCATCCAGGGTGCCCGGGGTAGGATAAGCTACCAACAAGTCCTTAAAATGTTCTGCCAATCCCAGTTTGAACTGGCACCTGAGGGCTGGGACGTTCCACCTTGACGGAACACACTAGCGGCAAAATTACGAAGCATACTCCTCTACCGTCCGCTTACCCTGCCTTAAGGTGGTGAGTTGAGTCTCGGCCACCGCTTCCCTATCAGGGTCATCGAAGAGGAGACCCAAGGAAACCAAAAATCTGTCAAATGAGGACAATTCGGTTGCCTCTGGGGGTAGTGAGAATGCCAATTCCTGGGGCGACCCTTGGAGTAGGGACATGACAATTCCCACTCTCTGTTCCTCATTACCAGAGGTACGTGGCCGGAGTCGGAAATACAAACGACAGCCTTCCTTGAAAGACAGAAAGGCCCTCCTGTCACCTGAAAATCTATCAGGTAACTGGATGGGGGGTACCACAACAGGGAGTGGCGATGTCGGGGAACTCCCATCCTGGGGGGTAACCACGGAGGTCTCCTTCTGCTGCACCCTTAGTGCCAGATCTTGGACCAACTGGGTAAGTCCCTGCATCTGCTCTACCAGCATCGTCATGGGGTCAATGGTGCATGGAGAGCAGTAATGTATGGCCTGTGAAACTGTCACGTCAGAGGAGGTGCAGTGGGCCCTGACTGCCACCCAGGCAACTGTCCATGCCTACTTGGCGTGCTGCCCTAAATGGCAGACCCCAACTGGACGACAGTCCCTACTCTCCTATGTGCAGGGCCGTCAGGAAAATACGAAGTCAGCAGTCCGGGTCGATAACAGTAAGGGTTCGCGCAAACCAAAAATCGGAAAAGAAAGAGAAAAACCGAAGCCTAGCCAAGGGTCAACACCAGGAGGTAACGCGGTACAGAAACAGAGGATGAGAGCGAGGTCAGGAAGCACGACGACTTCAAGGTAACAAAGCATACAAGCAAATGGGGAAATAGGAGAAGCGCAAAGGGGAACCTTTCACATGCAAAGATGACGCAAACTGAGCTGGTTTAAATGAGCCGCCGGGACACCGCCCCAACAGCTGATTGGTATGGCCTCCGGACTCCTCTATTGGCCTGAGCGACACACCCTCTGAGCTGATTTGAAGCCGAGCTGTCAATCCTATCAGCCAGGCTTCTCCCTGGGCGTGTCACCCGACTGGAGGGATTAACTCCTGTAGCACCTTGCTCCTCCACGGCAACAACGTGACACTCCTTGAGGCTAACAGATCTTTCTTTTCTTTAGAGATTTTCTGGCTGGTTACAGTAGGATGATAAGTAAATTGAATCTTCACTGGACCAGGGTCCAGGACTTAAACTTTGTAGTTACACCTCCATCCTAACTCCCCATCTTAACACCACACACCAGAGCCCAGCAGGAACCCTGTTAGAACCCACTAAAACTCACATTACAGGGTATTTAGAAATGTAACTCCTCCCCGTTACCATTACAACAAACCGTGCTACACTATCTTACATTGTCATTAACTCACATATGTCTAAAAGAGTGACATTGCAGTTTTTACTAAACACACAGGCCTAGCAATAGCTAACAAGAGTACAGAGCAATAGGTTAGACATCCAGATAACTAAATCACTCTGCTGTGGGTTATCACATCAGCATTTACAAAAAGTAATCCATTAAGTTTAGAGAAAAGACGGCTTCGGGGAGATATAATAAATATGTATAAATATATCAAGGGTCAATATAGAGATCTCTCCCAAGATCTATTTATACCCAGGACTATATCCAGAACAAGGGGGCATCCTCTACATTTAGTGGAAAGAAGTTTTCCAACCTAAAATAGAAAGTGATTCTTTATTGCCAGAGGAACTTGTCATGGTGAATTCACTAAAGAATTCAAAAGGGCCTGGATGCATTTTTAGAGTGTAATAATATAACAAGTTGTAGTGACTATGATTCTGGAGAAGGGTCATTGACCCAGGGATTGGTTCTGATTCTCAGATTGGAGTCGGAAAGGAATTTTTTCCCTAAAATGAGGGGTTATCTCATGAGGGGTTTTCCACAAAAATGAGGGTTTCCATAAAAAACAGCCTCCAACCATGCAAGTAAATGCCACGAAGCAAATCCAGTGCATGACATAGAGGGAAGGGATATACACCTTGTAACATCAGCCTATGTCACAGCTGTCAATCACAGAGACAACAGGAGGCAACCCCCAGAGCATGTTTCCAAGACAACCGAGCAATCAAGGAAACCTTAATTGCAGTCACAACTATGAGATGTACAACTAGAGGATGAACCCCACCAGTATCAACCAGGCAGAAGTGATACAGATAGATGCAATGCTTAAAGGCAATGACACAAGCTGAAGAGTCCTACCAAAACAAAGTAGAGCTCGGGGCCAGCGACAGTCTTCAAGAGTGGAAAGTAGACACGGTACTGCAGTATCCCTATATAGGACCTTGGCTGCGCTTAAAAAAAATAAATAAAAGTAGTCTTAAGGTTATCAGAAAAAGAAGAAAAAATGTTGTGTCTAGTCTCTTTATGATCTTGATACACAATCTTTCTTGTTTTTTTTCTTGTTTTACCCAATAAAGGATTTATTTTTTATTTTTTCATTAGATTGCTGGACCTTTGTCTGAAATTAAGTACTGTGTTCACCAAGGGACCAATTAGCTTTAACTAGTGCCATGTCCCCTTTCTTCTAGGTTTAAAGGGGTTTTCTTACCACAGGCTTTCACAGACGGGAGCTGTTTCTCTCTGGCGTGCAGTTTCAAATCCATGGGAGTATCTCTCCTCCCAGTAGACAGGTCTCTCCTCCGAGTAGATGGGTCTCGCCTCCCAGTAGGTTTGTCTTCCCTCACTGAAGACTAGTGACATCATCACATCCCTCCTTGCTCCCTCCTGAGTCATCATCATCATCATTCTGTGTTAGCAGTGAGAGAGAGAGGATGTCACAGCTCTGCAGATCTCCTGCAATGGTCAGGTATCATTCCTGAAGAGCTGTCACCTCCCTCCACAAGCTCCTTGTAACCAGAACACCTGTATTGGTGGAAACAGTTACACATACAGCCTGAAATGATGAAACAAATGTGAGAAATGCAAGTGTGAGAGTGTATAAGGCTGTGTTATATGGGTGTGTTATATCTGGCAGCTAAAGAGTAATAGCCCAGATCCTTCATATATAGCTGTCCCTGTGAGAGGAGCATAGAGATCTCAGGCAGCCTTCATTACACAGACACACCCAGCACCTAGCACAGACAGCTGAGGAAGTCAGTGTCAATTTAATTTTTACACCGCTCAGAGGGGAGTGATCACAGAGAGTAAAGGCAACCAATCCCAGCACACGGGCATCCCCTGACCAGGGCTGAACTAAATATCAGGCAGCTAATTACAGCAAAGGGGCATGACCTGATCCTAGGCTTCAGATTTAGCTCTAGATACACATACGCAGTTTTGTTTTTTGGAATAATCCCTGAGCTACAAGCTAGTCTCAACAATTATTATTATTATTATTATTATTATTATTATTATTATTTATTTTAAAGCGCCATTGATTCCAGGGCACTGTACATTCGAAGGGGTTACATACATAACATAAGTCAAAGGAGTACAATGATAAGTGATGAATGACAATTGGCACGACAGAGGGAGAGAGGACCCTATCCACGAGGGCTTACAATCTACAGGGAGGGGGAAAGAGAAAGAAGGTGGGCGAAGACATGTTTGTGGAGGATGTAGTGACAGCAAGGCTAGTGTAGGTTATAGGCAAGCCTGAAGAAATGGGTTTTCAGATTGCTTTTGAAGCTGGTGAAAGTGGAGGAAAGTCTGATGTGTTGGGGCAGTGAGTTCCAGAGTGTGGGGGAAGCACGAGAGAAATCTTGGATATGGTTGTGTGAGGAGCTGATAAGGGGAGAGCAGAGAAGAAGGGCAGAGATATATGGATGATGGACACATGTCTTTTTTCAACCATACTAATAATGTAATGTGGAGATGGCCTTGCTTGAACAGTTCTACCCATTTCTATGAGACTTCTGATTATAGCTGTGTGAGTGTGCTCAAGCATATTTGCAACTCCCATAGACATCAATGAGGGATAACTGCATAAGTACGGCCATATTTCCATTCTCTGAGGCTGACTCAAAATGAGTCTTGAGCTGACCTGAGAAGGGACTTTGCCAGATGGCAATCTGGTCCAGAGGCTGCTCAAAAATATTCTTTAAAATCTTTTTTTCTGATCTCACAGCTAAAGCCCTACCTTGACATGTTTCTCCTATATTTTCTCACATTTTCAACATAATTGTCCACTGAAATAATGTTAAAAGTGTATTTCTACCCTTGTCACAACTATTTTCACTTGGTATATTTATTAAAATTATGGGACTGAATTGGCAATGTTGAAGAATGATATTCTATCCTAGCACTATATGAGATAAACTCCGAATGTGGAAAAGTAATGTTCTTTAAGATCTTAAAAGACGCATAGAAGAGTAAGTTGCAATCAAAGAATAGAAGTTGACACTTTTGAAAAAGCAATGATAAAGCATGAATGAGTCCATTCTGCCTTCGGCATTGCAGAGTACTCAACAATTACAGGACTGATTTCTCTCATCAATTGTGTAGTGTACTTGGGCGTCCAAAAGATTTGACAAGCTCTGATACATATTTACACAAAATGGGTTATTAGTAAAAATAATAATAATAATAATAATAATAATAACAATTATTATTAAAAATATGATTTTTTTTATATAAACACAGTATCTTTATTATTCATATTTAATAATATCAAACTTTATTATTATTATCATTATTATTTTTATGAGTGGAATAGACATGGTAATACTAAAATCAAATGCCTTTATACAAAATTCCTACAGTGCATTTTTTTAATGAAAATATATCTTGAATAATAATAATAATCCTATTTATATAGCACTAACATGTTCTGCAGCACAATCCAATGTAGACAGTATAAGTACAGACAACAAACAAACATTACATTATAAAAAGCTACTTATATATCAAACAAGAGTTGCAAGGGCTCTGCTTGCAAGAGCTTACAATCACTTAAAAAGAACACACATATATGATAATAATATAATTGAAAAGCATTTCAAACTTTCTCTTCCTCCATTATTTTTGGTCACATGATCCATTTGCTACTACTACACACATATTTATTCTAGAATTAATAGATGCCACAATCCATGCATCTTGTGCATGGCAATGCGTTAAGAAAGGTTAATTTTGCATTAAATATAAGGAGGTAACATCACATGTCCTGTCATGTTGACATGGTGTGATGGGTACTTTGAATACTACTCAGCTGGAAACCTTGTTAGATTTTTTTTATATGTTAGAAGATGTCTACTTAGAATTGATCAAACCTCTGTTTTTGAAACATATATGCCAACACCTTCACCACACACTATAAACTAGGCACTCAGAAAACAATAATGATGCTTATCAGTCACTCGCCTTGAGTTTGCTTGAGAAAAAAACCTCGAGCTTGTATGAGGTTGGAGCTCTTAAAACATAGATCTTTTTGTTGTGCTGATAATTCACTCACAGTGTGAGATTGATGACTATGTGAAGTCCATAAAAGATGTTACCACTATATTTTCTTCTTATGATTTATTTTATCATGTTGTCAAGCTTTGCAGAAAACAGGAAACAAATCAATGGATGTCACGCTTAAATATTAAAGAAGGCTGTAACACACATTTCTATTCAAATGCTTTATTCAATCTTGTAGCTTGGAGAGAGTGATGGCAAGACAGCTTTTATTTGAATCACATTTTGAAAAATTAATTTCGTAATAATGTTGAACTGTGAATGACCAAAGGTGTCTAACCTTATTTGTATATGCAGACGTTCCGAGGCTTGATTTCTTTAGGAACGTGCAGGATGGAGAGACATTGAAATTGAAAAGAACATAACTTTTAAGCGGAACGGCTTAATCAGTTAAAACCTTCAGAATTAATGGCAGGCAGACAGCAAAAAAGAGGCGAAAAAACACTACGGCATGTACTACTTAATGAAAAATCAAACAGGATTGAAACAATCAAATTTAACATCTTTCCCATGAACGTTATATGCCAGTGGCAGTGGTAACATTTTACGTCAACATAAAAATTGAAATGCTTTGTGTTATTTTCCGATGTTGCACCTGTAATAAGCTATCAAGCAAGTTTTATACACCTACAGTAGTGTCTGTCAACCAAAGGATATTATGCTTTTTGACATTATATGTTGTCCTTATGATCAGACCTGATGAATTTTAGAAAGCTTACCACAGAATTACTGGTTATCAGCATATATACTTTACATAGGATTTATCTGTGCACATAATGAAAATCCTGCTGAACTTGTTCATCCTTGTCAGCCATGGAAAGGTTTTTGCTTACATCTTGTGGATGAAAAACTGTTCAGTTTATTTTTATCTAACAAATGAAAGGTGGGTGAAAAGGGACCAATAAAGAATAGTGGAGGGACCCATTGTTTCTTGGGAGTCACCCCATGTAAAAAGACAACTATGTGAAATATCCCTCAGAATCTTATATAATTGTTTTTGTTGTGTGCCAATAGTAATGTAAGATATTTTCTTCCACTGTAAGCTTGAGTTTCCGTGCTGTGGTAACTGTGTGGTTTTACCACCATGGCAGCAGGGAAGTTCACCCTCAGGCGCTATGAGGCTGTGATGTAGGGAGCAGGGTTAAGCTTGGGAAGTCCCCTGTTAGACTGTAATTAAAATGTACGGTGACAGGTGACTTTTCTGTTGTAGGGTCCCCTTATCTTTATTAAACAGGTAGTGCCTGTCCCTGTGTGTTTTTCAGTAGTTTTGGAGTTAAAACAGACTAGTTAAGAGAGAACATTCTAGGCCTATAACAAGACAACACTGCTACAGTGGCCAGAGCAAAGGACAGCCAAGACTGCTGACTGAGCCTACTGAGTTGAAGAAAGCTGTTGAACTGTTTGGACCATAGAGAAAGTCAGCTGTCTGATTCCTGGCACTGTAAGCAAGCAGCTGGGTAGATAACTGGGAGTGAAGGACTTCTGATGCAGGAAGTGTACATCAGTAACACATAGTTGCCAACTTTTGAAAATGAAAAAGCAGGAGACTTTAGTGGGCGGCACGTGTAAAAAAAAAAATTGCATGGACACGCCCATCTTGTCGGTATGCCACGCCCCTTCAAAAAGCCACACCCACTCCACCTAACTGCATAACGGCTTTGGAAGAAAGCCAGGTAGATGCCCTTATAGCCAGGTAGTAACCCCCCATAAGTAGGTAGTGCCCCTTACAGGCAGGTAGATGCCCCCTTGTAGCCAAGTAGATGCCCCCTCTGTAGCCAGGTAGGTGCCCCCTTTGTTAGCCAGGTAGGTGCCCCCTTTGTTAGCCAGGTAGGTGCCCCCATTGTTTGCAGGTAGTGCCCCCATTGTTGCCAGGTAGTGCCCCCACTGTTGCCAGGTAGTGCCCCCTCTGTTGCCAGGTAGTGCCCCCTCTGTTGCCAGGTGTACCCCCTCTGTTGCCAGGTAGATGCCACCCTCGGTTGCCAGGTAGTGCCCCATTGTTGCCAGGTAGTGCCCCCTCTGTTGCCAGGTAGTGCCCCCTCTGTTGCCAGGTAGATGCCCCCTCTGTTGCCAGGTAGTGCCCCCATTGTTGCCAGGTAGTGCCCCCTCTGTTGCCAGGTAGTGCCCCCTCTGTTGCCAGGTAGATGTCCCCTCTGTTGCCAGGTAGTGCCCCTCTGTTGCCAGGTAGTGCCCCCTCTGTTGCCAGGTAGATGTCCCCTCTGTTGCCAGGTAGTGCCCCCTCTGTTGCCAGGTAGATGTCCCCTCTGTTGCCAGGTAATGCCCCCATTGTTGCCAGGTAGATGTCCCCTCTGTTGCCAGGTAATGCCCCCCTTGTTGCCAGGTAGATGTCCCCTCTGTTGCCAGGTAATGCCCCCTCTGTTGCCAGGTAGATGTCCCCTCTGTTGCCAGGTAGTGCCCCCCTCTGTTGCCAGGTAGATGCCCCCATTGTTTGCCAGGTAGTGCCCCCATTGTTGCCAGGTAGTGCCCCCTCTGTTGCCAGGTAGTGCCCCCTCTGTTGCCAGGTAGTGCCCCCTCTGTTGGCAGGTAGATGTCCCCTCTGTTGCCAGGTAATGCCCCCATTGTTGCCAGGTAATGTCCCCTCTGTTGCCAGGTAATGCCCCCTCTGTTGACAGGTAGATGTCCCCTCTGTTGCCAGGTAGTGCCCCCTCTGTTGCCAGGTAGATGCCCCATTGTTTGCCAGGTAGTGCCCCCATTGTTGCCAGGTAGATGCCTCCTCTGTTGCCAGGTAGTGCCCCCTCTGTTGCCAGGTAGTGCCCCCTCTGTTGCCAGGTAGATGCCCCCACTGTTGCCAGGTAGTGCCCCCTGTGTTGCCAGGTAGTGCCCCTCTGTTGCCAGGTAGTTGCCCCCTTGTTTGCCAGGTAGTGCCCCCATTGTTGCCAGGTAGTTCCCCCACTGTTGCCAGGTAGATGTCCCCTCTGTTGCCAGGTAATGCCCCCATTGTTGCCATGTTTATGCCCCCATTGTTGCCAGGTAGATGTCCCCTCTGTTACCAGGTAATGCCCCCATTGTTGCCAGGTAGATGTCCCCTCTGTTGCCAGGTAATGCCCCTCTGTTGCCAGGTAGATGTCCCCTCTGTTGCCAGGTAGTGCCCCATTGTTGCCAGGTAGTGCCCCCTCTGTTGCCAGGTAGATGTCCCCTCTGTTGCCAGGTAGATGCCCCCATTGTTGCCAGGTAGATGTCCCCTCTGTTGCCAGGTAGGTGCCCCCCTCTGTTGCCAGGTAGATGTCCCCTCTGTTGCCAGGTATTGCCCCCTCTGTTGTCAGGTAGATGCCCCCTCTGTTGCCAGGTAGATGCCCCCATTGCTGCCAGGTAGTGCCCCCTCTGTTGCCAGGTAGATGTCCCCTCTGTTGCCAGGTAGATGCCCCCACTGTTGCCAGGTAGATGTCCCCTCTGTTGCCAGGTAGTGCCCCCATTGTTGCCAGGCAGAGCCCCCCATATAGCTAATAAAAATAAAATAATAAAATCCACTTACCTCACCAGGCTCCTGCAGCGCCCCGCTCCGGACGATCTCCTTAGCGGCGCAGGGGGAAGTGAGAGCAGCCGCGCGTCACTCCCCCGCAGCCGCGCGTCACTTCCCCTGCGCCGCTGCACACACCGGCGCTGTACATACAGGGGGAGGAGGGAGGAGAGGAACGATCCCTCCTGCCTCCTCCCTGCACAGCGAGACTCCGGGCGGGTGAAGCAGGTGCAGTGGCCGTTTCACCCGCCTGTAGGAGCGGCCCGGCGGCGCCCGAGTAGCGCACAAGCGCTACTCTGTCGCGCGGCCATTAAGAACCCCCCCCGCCTGCTGGCGGTGGGAGGAATGCCAACTCCCCCGGGAGGGTGGGAGGGGACCCCCAAATAGCGGGACCCCCCGCCAAAAAACGGGGGAGTTTGACATGTATGCAGTTAACATATTATCGGGGAAAAGAGAGGTCTGTAACAGCAGAGACGCATGTGACATCAGTACCATCAGTGTTGTCCAAGTGAGTAGCTCTGGTACAGTACTGAGGCAAAGACTATTGCATCATGAGGTACAAGTGAGCTAGTGACTGTTACACAAATACTGAGTGTCATATGCCTTGGGACAGGGCCTGGTAGACTAAGGCCTCGTTTACACGGCTTATTTTGCCGCGGATTGGCGCCGTACTGCGCGCCGGATTTGCGCTGCAGTACGGCGCCAATCCGTCGGAGTCATTACGGTAATCCACTGCTCTCATAGAGAACCCGTGGATTCCGTCGCTCCTACCCGTTCGGCGAATCCGCCGGAGGGGAGAAAGTGACATGCACATTATCCAGACGCAATACGCGCCGTGGATAATGCAAGTCTATGGGGCTAGGGAGCGGCGCCCCCGCCGCGCTCCGGCCCCGCCCCGGGCCCCGCCCCTTATTCACGGCGGATTTGTGAGCCGGATTGCGCTCACAAATCCGTCGGGAATAAGCCGTGTGAACACGGCCTAAGAATTGTGAGTTCTGGATCCCCGACCTAGGGAGACAGAGACATGTGTGTGGACTCAAAGACTTATTTGCAAGTGTACTGCATTGATAGTTAAAGAGGTTTTCTCATCACAAACTTTCGCAGACATGAGTTTCTCTCTCCCTCAAAGCTTCAAATCCATGGGTGTCTCTCTCCTCCCGGTAGGTGTGTCTTCCCTCACTGAAGACTGGTGACATCATCATTCTGTATGAGCAGTGGAAAGGAGAGGATGTCACAGCTCCTGCAGTGGTCAGTTCTCATGTTTGCAGAGCTGTCACCTCCCTCCACAAGCTCCTTGTAAACAGAACACCTGCATTAGTGTAAAAAGTTATACAAACAGCCTGAAATTATGAAACCTTGCTGGGGACCCTATTACATAACTATACCGGGGGTCCTATTATCTGCCTATATATACTGGGGATCCTATTACCTATCTATCTATACTGGGGACCCTATTGCCTACCTATCTACACTGGGGGCCCTATTATCTATCTAGCTATACAGAGGGCCCTATTACCTGCCAATATACTGTGGGCCCTATTACTTATCTATATACTGTGGGCCCTATTTCATTTCTATATACTGGGAGACCTATTATCTATCTATATATACTGTTGGCCCTTTTAGTTATCTATATACTGGGGGCCCTATTACCTATCTAGATATATATTGGGGGCCCTATTACCTATGTATATACTGGGGGTCCTATTACCTATCTATATACTAGGGGATCCTATTACTTATCTACAGATTGTGGGAATCTATTACTTCCCTCTCTATACTGGGTGCCCTATTACCTATCTATCTACACTGGGGACCCTACTGCCTATATATCTATACTGGGGACCCTATTACCTATGTATCTATACTGGGGGTCCTATTACCTATCTATATATATTGAGGATCCTATTGCCTGCCTATCTACACTGATGGCCCTATTACCTGCCTATATATACTGGGAGCCCTAATACCTATCAATATACTGTGGGCCCTATTACCTATCTATATACTATGGGCTCTATTATCTATCTATATACTAGGGGCCCTATTACCTTTCTATATACTGGGGGCCCTATTACCTATGTATATACTGGGGGTCCTATTACCTATCTAAATACTGGGGAATCCTATTACTTATCTACAGATTGGGGGACTCTATTACTTGCCTATCTATCTATACTGGGGTCCCTATTACCTATTGAGGGACCTATTACCATCCAATCAATAATGATGGCCCTATTACATGCCTAGATATACTTGGGGCCCTATTACTGTCAATATACTGTGGGCCCTATTACTTATCTATATACTGTGGGCCCTAATACCTATTTATGTACTGGTGGCCCTATTACCTATCTATCTATACTGGGGACCCTATTACTGTACCTACCTATCTATACTGGGGACCCTATTACCTACCTATCTATACTGGGGACCCTATTACCTATCTATCTATACTGGGGACCCTATTACTTGCCTATCTATACTGGGGACCCTATTACCTATCTATCTATACTGGGGACCCTATTACTTGCCTATCTATCTATACTGGGGTCCCTATTACCTATCTAAATTGGAGGTCCTATTACCTGAATATGTATACTGGGGACCCTATTACCTATCTATCTATACTAGAGACCCTATTACCTACCTATCTATACTGGAGGCCCTA
This sequence comes from Phyllomedusa bahiana, assembly GCA_025379985.1. NCBI lineage: Eukaryota > Metazoa > Chordata > Amphibia > Anura > Hylidae > Phyllomedusa > Phyllomedusa bahiana. The sequence goes on along the minus strand of JAODAL010008349.1, from coordinate 105,921 downwards.
TTATCTACCTAGCTATACTGGGGGCCCCATTACCTGTCAATATACGGTGAGCCCTATTACTTATCTATATACTGTGGGCCCTATTACATTTCTATATACTGGGGGCCCTATTTTCTATCTATATATACTGTTGGCCTTTTTACTTATCTATATACTAAATTAAGGGACAACTCTATTCAGTACTTACAGCATATGTGAGCTCCCACATGATTCAGTCCTCACAGCCAACGCCAACAATTGGACACCTGCAGGACTTGTCAAAAACAGCATAGAGGATTATGCAAGATAAAATTGTTGTAGTACACAGTTTATTATCTTGTTACAGGTGGCTTATTGGTAAGCAGGCCATGCATTACTAACCTTCCTCTGACTCTTACAGGATCTTCTTGTTCTAAACATTAGGATTAAAGGGGTTTTGCCACGATGTAATGTTGACGTGGGATCCTCCAAAATGGGTATTTAATCACTTTTCTAAATATATGTCATTAAAAAAAGTGAAGCCTGTGAGATCTACAGCCTTAATTAGATGCCCTTGGTTACCTGAGAGTTTACATTACACATGACCAGGACACTGATCTGGCCTTGCTTGTGTTGTCTTCACTTCTTATCTCCTGGCAGGGAACATGAAAGCTTTTAAGGGACTGGGGAAAAAGTCTCTATCTCCTGTATAGAGAATCCACTAGTTCTAATGTAATTATCAGAGTAAAGATTGCAGATACTCCCTGAGCAGCCCTTCTCAACCCCCACCCCTCCACCCCATGCAGCTTTGAAGGGACTGTAGAAAAATTATCCTTTATCTCCTGTATAGAGAATGCACTGGTTGTAAAGTAATTATCTTAGTAAAAATGCAGACGCTCCCTTGACTCACTGAGGAATGAAAGAAAGCTGCCTGCCTGGAGCTAATCTCTCCTGAGCAGATAAGAGGCATAAAACAAAACCCATTAAATTGTGCACAATAGTTCTCCTCTGTGATGTAGCAAAACAATGTTTGCTCAGCCACAGAGACTGAGCCTTGGTAACATGCAGGGGAGGTGGTGCTATGGCATCACAGAGGAGGTACTTGTTTTTTTTAAACACAGAAACACAACGCCCCTCTTTTCAAGGATCAAACTCAGACTATTAGCTGAGGAAATCACTTCTTGGCAAAACCCCTTTTAAGCTTGTGCTAGACTCAATTCTAGTGAACACCATCTCCACTGTGAAACAAGGAAATGGAACCTAGCTGAATTGTAAAATAATAAAGTAATAAATATTACTTTGGGCAACATTATTTTTAGATTACACATTAAGGCTATGTTCACACAGGCACATTTCGGCATGCATTTCGCATCGTATTTGCGCTCTAACATGGGTGGGATGCGCGCTGAAATTATGGTAATCCACAGTTCTCACGATCGTATTGTACGCACGGGGAGATAAGTGACATGTCAATTACTTGCGGCGAATACGCGCCGCAAGTAATGAAAGTCTCTGGGGCCAGCGGCTGCCGGCAACCCTGCGTCAAGGGAGTACGCGCCGATCAATGCGACTCGAAAACACCTGCAGTAATTGCGGGGCATACTGCACGCCCCGCAATTACGCCGTGTGAACATAGCCTAATTGTGAGTCTTTGTTTAATAAATATCACTTAATACACCTCTGTTCACACTTGCACACAATAAGGCAGAGTCTATGGTATTGTACATGAGCACAACATTATTCCTTTTAGTAGGCAACAAGTAGTTGCTAAGTTTCTGCTATCTATCACTACTATTTGGGTTCCCAGAAATATGGCGCTATTACTTATACCTTTAACCCCTTACTGCCGCAGCCAGTTTTGACCTTCCTGACAAAGCCCCAATTCTGAAATCTGAATGTATCACTTCATGTGAGAATAACTTTTTGACACTTTTACCTGTCTGCGTGATTCAGAGACTGTTTTCTCATGACACATTGTGCTTTAAGGCAGTAAGACATTTTTGTCCAAACAATCCTTGTTCTTTGTGAAAAATATCAAAATTTTGTGAAAAAAAAAATTGCCATTTACAAATGTAAAAATTACCGCTTCTTAGGCTGATAGTTAGTCCACTCATAATAATTGATATCTACCCTTCGTTTATTCTAGGTTGGCTTGATTTTTTAAATGTCTATTTTTTAACGACATTTATGGAATTAAAAATTTAGTAGTAATATTTCACATTTTCAAGAAAATTTGCAATATACATTTTCTTAGGGACCAGTCCAGTTCTGATGTGTGTCCAAGGGGCCTGTATGTTAGATACCCCTATAAATGACTTCATCTATGAAACTAAACCCCTTAAATTATTTACAACAGTGTTTAGGAATTTTATTAACCCTTTAGGTATTCCACAGAAATTAAAGCAAAGTGGAGGTGAAATTTCTAAATTTTTGCAGATTTTAAATTTTTATCCATTATCCCATATGTAGCCCTAGTGCGCTATTTGGCTCAAACACAAGGCTCCGAATAGGAGGAGTACCTATTGAACTTTGGGGTCTCATTTTCAATACAATTTTATTTAGGCACCATTACAGGTTTGTGGACTCCCTAAGGTGCTAAAACTTAATAAACTTCCATAAAAAGAGCCTATATTGGAAACTACACCCATTAAGGAATATATCCAGGGATACAGTGAGTATATCAACCCCACCGGTGTTTCACAAATTTTTTTAGTGTTAGGCTCTGATGATAAAAAATATTTTTTTCCAACAATCTGCAATATTATCTGAAAATGTTTAATTTTTACAAGGAAGTTTGTTATACAATTTCTTTCAAGTGCATCAATGCCTTACATGCGGGTGTAAACTGCTGTTTGGGCACATGACAGGGTGTACAAGGAGGAAGCACTATTTGGCTTTTGGAACACCGATTTTGGTGTGTGCCATGCCACATTTGAAAAGCTCCCAAAGTAGCAGAACAGGTAAAACCTTCCAGAAGTCGCCCCATTTTTTATACAACGCCCCTCATGGATCTCATCTAGGGGTGTATTTTGCATTTTGGCTGCACAGGTTATCCATAGATTTTTCAGCATTGGGCAATTAAAATGAAGGGGAAAAAATGCAACTTCGCCATTGTTTTTTGGGCTTCATGTTTACAGCGTTCACCGTGCAGTGTGACTGACAGGATAACTTTACCATACAAGTCGGTACAATTGCAATGATTAAAATTTTATATAGTTTTTTATGTTTTACTACTTCTACACAATAGAAACACTTGTATAAAAAATTGCATTTTTATGTCGTCATAGTCTCAGAGCCCTAACTTTTTTATTTTTCTGCATTGGAGATTATTAAGGGCTTGTTTGTTGCAGTATTAGTTGTTTTTATTGGCACTATTGTGGGGTACATATGACACTTTAAACACTTTTTATTAGGGTTTTTGAGGGGAGTTTTGAGCAAAACACAGCAATCCTAGCAGTGTTTTTTATTTTTTAGAGCAGTCAGCGTGCGGTATAAATGACATGCTATCTTTACTCAGTAGGTCAATATGATTACAGCGATACCCAATTTTTATTTTTTTTATGTTTTACTGCTTTTACACAATAAAAACACTTATTAAAAAAACACGTTTTTGCATCGCCATAGTCTGAGAGACATAACTTTTTTTATTTTTCTGTATACGTTGCTATATAGCAGTTTGTTTTTTGCAAAATGATTTGACGTTTTTATTGATAACATTTTGAGTGGACAAGTAAGGGTAAGAAAACACTACAGTCCTAGTAGTGTTTTGTATTTGTATTCTTACCATGCAGTATCTGTGACAAGTTAGGTTTACTCTGTGGGTTGATACAATTACGACGATACCCAATTTATATAGTTTTTTTTATGTTGCAACGCTATAAAAAAAGAAGTATTTTTATTGTGTAAAACAATATTTATGCATTGCTATCTTCTGATAGCCATACATTTTATATTTTTGCATATACAGAGCTGTGTAAGGGCTTTATTTTTGCAGGATGAGCTGATGTTTTACTTGGTACCACTTTGGTGTTAATATGCATTTTTGAGCGCTTTTTATTCCATTTTATGTGTTGTGGGGTGAACAAAAATCGCAACTCCGTAACTGCTTTTTTTTTTTACAGCATTCATTGTGTGGGTTAATTAGCATGACAAATTTATAGGGCAGGTCGTGACGCAAGCGGTGATACCAAACATGCATATTTTATTTATTTTTTTACCTTTTTTAGGACGATTGGCATTTGTAAAGGGGAAAAGGGGGTGTACATGATTTTATTTTTCATGTTTGTCTTTTACTTTTTTTAACTTTAATTTACTTTTTCACATTTTTTTCACTTTTCCCCTTAGGGGAATTGTATCAGTGATCCTCAGATGACTGATGCAATAGAGATCAGTCTACAGCATTGCTGCTCTACACTGGTCTCCATAGTGACTGTCAGTCACCATGCCCGGCAATGCCCACAGTACATTGCCAGCCATGGTGATATCATAGTCAGCCTGGAAGTGATTCTTACACTTCCAGGCTATATAGAGAGGAATCAGCAGCAGCATGATCGCCACTGCTGCACCAACGGAAGGCAGGAGGAGCTCATTCCTTCTGTCTTTGTCTTAACTGTGGCGATGTAATACTTTGCGGCAGATGAGGGGTTAATCACCTGCGGCCGGAGCACACACCTTCTGCCTTTGCATTAGCTGCTGCAAAGTAATACATTGTGGCAGTTAAGGAGTTAATCACCTGGTGATGCAGCATGAAGCCAGCGGTAATATACCACTGGTCCCATGCCGCGATCTTGCGAGCTCCGCTTGTGAGCTTGCAAGATTTCCATACGTACCCATACGAACCCCTTCCCGACCATGACATATGGGTACATCAAATGTTGGTAAGGGGTTGATTATTGCCACTTATGCTGCTGTTTTAGTTTATTGTCTTTAGGTGGTGAGGTCCCATCTCATTTTTTATGGGGCCCTACGAATTCTAGTTACCCCCCTAATGTTATTAACCCCTTAAGGACTTTCCGAGTTTTTTTTGTTGACATGTTCATTTTTCACTCCTCCCCTTCCCAGAGCCATAACTTTTTTTTATTTTTCCACCTACATAGACCTATGAGGGCTTTTATTTTGCAGGACAAGATGTACTTTCTAATGGTGTTGTTCACTGTACTATACACTATACTGGGAAACTGCAAAAAAATTCCAAGTGGGACAAATTGTGAAAAAAAACATACTTGCACCAAGTTTGCGGGTGTTTTGCTTTTATGGCGTTCAATCTTCAGTAAATATAATGTGTTATCTGTATTCTAAAGGTTGATACGCATCCACCAATATCAAGCATGTAGAGTTTCTGTTATGTTTTGGTACCGTAAAAAAATTAGAAACATTTTCTACTTTTGAAATTTGCGCTGCGGCGCCATTTTGTGCGACCAACAACTAACACCTACGGACGTCAGTGAGGGTGCATTTTTTGCGGGCTGAAGTGTACTTTTTATTGCTAGCAGTTTGGAATGCATGCGACTATTTTAATCAGTTTTATTCCAATTTTTATAGGATTTGAAATGACCAAAAAACTGCAATTTTTTTCTTCTACAGTGTTCAGTGTACGGGATAAACGATGTTATATTTTTATAGATTGGACCTTTTCAGATGCGGCGATACCAAATATGTGTAACTTTTTCATTCTTTTATTTTTTTATTTGTAAAATGGCGAAAGTTGGGTGATTTGAACTTTTAATAATTTTTTTTTTACACTTTTTTTATTTATTTTTTTACTTTAACATTGAGTCCCCCTAGGGCGCTTCACCACTGGGGGGCGCGATTGTTAATACAGCCTAATGCATTGCATAGACAATACATTAGGGGGTACCAAGATGGAGGTTTCCCCACTTCCTGCTGCCTGGGGCCGAAAGTGGGGAAATTCAAAACATGGGAGCAATGGAGGCTTTCCGCTGCCAACTTAGCCCATCGGGACTTGGCGGTCTCAACGCTGATGTCCAGATCGGCGTGAATAACGGTGCGCGGCACTGTTTTTCATCCATTTAGACACGGCAGTCATCTTTGCCATGGCAGTCATCTTTGCCGTGGGGTTAAATAGCTCAGGCAGGCGGCGCCTCACCCGCTCTGTAACCGCCGGGTGTTAGCTGCAATTAGCCGCTAACACCCAGCGGCTGTGTGGGGGTATCACGGAACGACCCTGGGACGTACTCATACGTCCAGGGTCGTTAAGGGGTTAAAGAGAACCTGTCACATAGTTTTTGCCCCCCTGGCTGAGGACAGAACAAGGTAGTGCCAGACATGCTGTGTCCAGTGATGTGTTCCTTATTCTGTAAGATGCTGTAGTTTTCGTGTATTTAATGCTCAAATCTGCAGTTTTCAGCCAGAAGAGTCATTCGAAGAGTCCTTCAAAGTGTCAGTTTTTTTCTAACCCGACCAATCGGAGGCTAGCCCCGCCCACCTCAACTGACAAACCTATTACTTTGAAATAGGGAGAAAACATGTGAATAACTGTCAGTGGGCGGGCTTGCCTTTGGTGGGCGGGGCTAACACCCACTCTGAAAAAGATTTGAGGGTAAAATGCTCTAAAACTGCTGCATCTTACAGAATAAGGGACACAGCGCTGGAAACAGCAGGTCTGACACTACCTTGTGCTGCCCTCAGCAAGGGGGGCACAACCTATGTGACAGGTTCCCTTTAAACCTTAACATTCTGCAGGGGATCCCCAGGTCTTCACAATGAGTAGTTTAGAAGAGCAACAACTGACAGTGACAAAAGGAGAGGTAAGCTCCACAGCCAGAATACTTTGCTCAAGAGAAACAAATTACTGTGCATCATAGACTTGGTCAGTATGCCACTTACTACTGTATTTTAAGAGCTTGTCTGAGATTACAAAAAAAATCTCAGCTCCATTAACTTGAAACATTTGGATAGAACCATCTGTTGTGCTAGTACCTTTGATGAGGTTGGGGTGTGTATCAACACGCCCAGTAAGAGATGAGCGAATTTCTCAAAAATTCGATTCGGCCATATTAATTTGCTCCACTGTGTCATCTGTTGCTTGCCGTCCTCTCCCGCTCCTTATAGATGGGCGAGGTACTCGCTAATACGCCTTGGGACATCTTTCCTTGAGATCTCACTATTCGCGAATACCCCCATTTAGGGATTCAGGATGAGTGCCTCCAATCTAACATTGCTAGATGAATTTACTGCATCCGAACTCAACATTATATCTTGGAATGTGGCGGGGCTTAATGGAGAAAGGTTCTTCTCCACCTAAAACGCTTAAAAGCAGATATTATCTGCCTACAAGAAACCCACTGGAAATCAGATAACTATATACCCCTGAGAGCGCACTGGCTGGATCCCCATGTATTGGCCGATTACAAATCTAAGGCAAGTGGTGTCACCATTTACTTTCACTCAGGCCTAGTCCAGAAAATTCTTTACTAACATCTTGATAACGAAGGAAGATTTATTTACTTGTGGGTGTCTATTGCTAACAAAATTTATACATTCCTGAACTTATACACTCTAAATGGAGAATTCTTCACTGACCTCCTAACCTTCTTGCTCCAAAGAGACCACACAAATTTGATAATAATTGGTGACTTTAATCTGGCCCCAAACTCACGCGTAGATAGATCACACAGTCCACAAAAAGAAATGGCACTATATTGCTCATTTTGTGACCTCAAGGATCACCTTGGCGTCTATGACCACTGGAGAGCCACAAATCCAACAGTAAATATACCTATTTACTTACAGTCCACGGAACATTTTTTCTCGGGTTGATTTTGCACTGATTTTCCAAAACTTTTTTTCGGAGTTATTAAACTGATATCTTACCCATCGTGATTTCACATTATGCCCCAATTCAATTGATACTAAGGAGTGCAATACCTATACACAAAGCCAAAATATTGTCATTTCCAAAACATCTATACCAGTCTGTACGAGTCAGACTTTAAGAATTTTCTGACAATTCACTGGCAACATTTTTTGACAGATAATAAGACACATATAAATGACCCTACTGTATTATGAATGACCGCGAAAGCAATATTAAGGGGCCATATCATAAGCTATATGGGTATGCAACGTAAGACCCTAAATAAACGCTTTAAAGAATTCCATTCTAGCCTCAACAATTTCTCTCCTCTATTATACACCCTTTCTAATCAGGATTCATAGCCAACAGACTGTCAGGGTTCATGCCGTGGTCCCTGCAGGACCGTCACCATGTCCGTGCCTTCCATGTCTCTGCTGTGGCTCCATGTACAGGGGTCTCGGCGGCCTGTGTTCCTGCTGTTGTATACTTCCCTGTCTTATTTCCTGTCTCTGTTAGTGTGAGTGTTTGTACTTTGTACTCACCAACCCTTGCTCCTGTTTCCTGGGGTCCTGTATACACACAGCGCATCCTAGGCCTTGCGCGGCAGCTTCCTGACGTTTATTGGGTCAGTGTCTCAATTGCCTTCCTCTTGACCTGTGACCCCTGGCTATAAGAGAAACTTCTTGATCTTGCTCCAGTGTCAGTTCATTGTTGTGTTGTGTGTTTGTTCATCAGAGCTCCTGGCCAGCTCCTGGCTTCTGCTATTGAGGACTTAACCCCTGAGATGCCTAGTTCAGTTCCTGCAGTCCATCAGAGCTCCTGACCACCTGGCTGTCATTTCTGCTGTCTTTGCACCTTTCCAGTTACCTGCTGTATTCTGCTGTTGCACCTGTCCAGTTACCTGCTGTCTTCCTGCCGTTGCACCTGTCCAGTTACCTGCTGTATTCCTTCCGTTACACCTGTCCTGCTACATGTGATATTCCTGCCATTACACCTGTCCTGTTACCTGCTGTATTCCTGCCGTTGCACCTGTCCTGTTACCTGCCGTTGCACCGGGGGGCCCCTTAGACTCCGCTCCCTGGCGTGGGCCTCCATCTATTCCATCTCGCCCGCGGTGATCACAGTAGATCCACACCCGTTTACCATCGTTCAGCATGTCAGTGCCAACTGACACCGCCGGATCGTTACACAGGCACTCCACCAGAAATATCAGAGTGGCAAAAACAGCCATTTTAACTTCACAGGAACAGGCGCATCCGGTGTTGATGCTTTTAAGTCTCGATGCTGAAAAAGCTTTTGACAAAGTCGCCTGGCCATTCCTGGATGCCAAAATATCCCAAAATAAAAAATGCTGGTTCAGGAACATGTGTGTATATGACACACATGCACTCTGTAGTTGAAAGGTATTTCACCCCAGTAACTCTAAAATCGGAAGTATTTGGCAGAGAGTGCAATTTAGTGCTGCTGCAGAGAGATCCGTGTACATAAGAGACACAGTGGCAAGGGGCAGAATGTAAAATGGCTGGCTTATTTATAGGGCTGTGACATTACAGAAGCTGGCTGCTGATTGGCTGCATGTCAGCATGTCTGGCATGGGGGGGGTACCTTTCTTTCTCCCATAGTTCTTTGCCCCATGTCACGCCATGTGCTAGCGGCCATTTTAGATTCGTTACCACAAATCGAGAGGAAATTCAGCTTAGTTTAGAATCTAATTTTTCCTGAAATTCGAAATCAATTCCACTTTGTTAGAATCAATTTGTTCATCCCTACTCCCAGTACTTGTCACTGGTAGTTAGCTACCAATACTTTAGTGGAAGCAAGTAAGTGGGTGATAAACAGTGACAGGTCAAAGGCTGCCATTAGTAATTTTAGGGCTCCATATAGCTAAAGCATATGTTGTTTCCCTCACCCCCCATTGATTATCAGTTCCTATCCTGATGCACATCCATTGGCTCCCTTTTTAAAATTGAATTAGGCCCTTGACAGGAGCACTGCCAATACAGACCTGATGGTGAGGTTGAAGGTCAAGGGGTGCTGGTATACTTAACCTGCTGTACCTCTTTAGCTCCAGCAAAAGGACAACATTCTGACATTGGGATCAGGACCCATTATGGTAGCAGCTGAAGTTAGAGAGAGGAAGGTTTATGCTTTTGACTAAAATTCTTTCTTCGTAATCCTTATAATTGAAGGTATATGTAGCTGGTGGTCCCGCTCCTCGGCCCGCGGGCCACGGGCGCACCCGTGGCTGCCCCCCAGGTGCCTGCCGGGTCGGGTGGCGCCGCTGGCCACGGGACGAGCTGTGCGTCCGCTGGGCATGGAGACTCAACCTGACCTCGTTCCTGTCACGTCCGCGGCCTCTGCCGGCTGAGGCTCCCTAGGGCGCGCACGCGTGCTCATTCTTATAAATTTAAAGGGCCAGCGCCTCGGTAAGTGGCTAATAGGCGCTTCCCCTATTTATGGTTTCGCTCCACAATCACTCCTTGATGGATCTATGTTGCCTCGTGCCCTAGAAAAAGTGTTCCTTAAGTGTATTTTTGCCTTACTGTGTACCAGACCTCTTGCTACGTTTCTCGACTCCGAACCTCTGCCGCCTGCCCTGACCTTTCTGCCTGTCCAAAACCACGAACCATTGCCGCCAGCCCTGACCTTCCTGCCTGCCCACGACTATGATTCCTGGCTTACGATTCTGTACCTCGCTGCACCTCGGCCGCCATCGCAAGCCCTCCGCGTCAGGGGTAGCAACCTGGTAGAATCCCGCCGCAGCAAGTCCGCGGCGGGATTTGGTGAAAACCGGGACCTACTTAGACTCCGCTCCCTGGCGCGGTTTTTGCCATCGCTTGCGGTGGTCCAGTGGATCCACTACCTAGCCGTTGCCTTTAGATCCAGCCATGGATCCCGGCAAGGTGCCCCTGCCAAGTCTTGGGGATCTCACAACCATTGTCGTCCAACAGTCGCAGCAGATCGCGCAACAAGCACAGCAATTGGGTCAGCTGTGCGCCATGATGCGTCAACTCCTGGACTCCCAACAGCAGCAACCTGCCTCTTCGCCGGTGATTTATACACCCCCGGCTGTCCCGCTGGCAACCGTGGGTCTGAAGCTTCGCCTTCCTCTACCCTCGAAGCTCTGCAGATGTATTATCACGCAGTGCTCCATGCACGTGGAGCTGATGGCCGACCAGTTTCCTACTGAAAGGTCGAAGGTGGTGTTCGTGGTGAGCCTGCTATCTGGAAAGGCCCTGGCCTGGGCGACACCTCTTTGGGACCGGAATGACCCTGTGACCGCAGACCTACAGGTTTTCCTCTCTGAATTCCGCAGCGTTTTCGAGGAGCCGGCGTGAGCGTGAGCGGAGATGACGCTATTGATCCTACGCCAGGGGGACTCCTCCGTAGGAGACTATGCGGTTCAATTCCGCACCCTAGCCTCCGAGCTGTCATGGAATGATGCCGCTCTCTGCGCCACATTCAAGAAGGGCCTGTCAAGCAGAGTAAAGGATGCACTTGCAGCAAGAGATCTCCCATCTTCTTTGAGCGAACTTATCCATCTGGCCACTCGCATAGACGTGCGTTTTACAGAGAGACAGCAGGAGCTCCGCCAGGAGCGTGACTCAGCACAACCTCGCCGTCTACCTTGTCTGGCTCCCGTGTTCCAGAAGTCTCCGCTGCCTCCTCCACAGGTTTCCACCGAAGAACCCATGCAGGTGGACCGGGCACACTTGTCGGAGTTAGAGCTGTCCCGCCGCCGGATAGAGAACCTTTGCCTCTACTGCGCCAGTCCGGACCATTTCCGAAGGAGTTGTCCGCAGCATCCTCAGCGGTCGGGACACGCACGCACCTAGGAGCCGTAGGAGAGGCGTCCCTAGGTGCTCAGTCTTCCTCTCCACGACTGATGTTGCCAGTGGAAGTAATGACAGAGGCTGGCCTATCTCTTCGGGTCCCTTCCTTCCTGGACTCCGCCGGGAACTTCATTCATGCCTCCCTGGTGTCTCGTTATCGCTTGCCAGTGATCCGCCTGCAGAAGCCGTTGCTTATCTCTTCCGTCAGTGGGGAACTTCTTAGTGACTCCATTCAGTTCATAACCCGGCCAGTGACCCTCCGTGTAGGGGTCTTACACACGGAGAAGATCTCCTTTCACGTCCTGCCTCGCGCTTCTTCGACGATCCTGTTGGGGCTACCCTGGCTGCAACGTCACGCCTCTACGCTTGATTGGAAGACAGGCGAAGTCCTGCTTTGGGGATCGGAGTGACAGGATCTCTGTTTGGTGGCACCACGCCAAGTGTCCATCTCTCCTCCCCAGTCGTCCGTCAAGCCTCTACAAGGTCTGTCAGCAGAGTACCAGGATTTTGGAGATGTATTCTCGGAGAAACAGGCTGAGAAGCTTCCGCCCCATCGGCCATATGACTGTCCCATAGACCTCCTCCCTGGAACCAGTCCCCCACGGGGTAGGGTCTACCCTCTGTCTGTGCCCGAGACTCAGGCCATGTCGGCCTACGTTCAGGAGAATTTGATGAAAGGTTTCAAACGCAAGTCCTCCTCTCCTGCCGGTGCAGGATTCTTCTTCGTCCAGAAAAAAGACGGTTCTCTTTGTCCGTGTATTGATTACAGAGGGCTAAAGAAGATCACGGTGAAGAATCGCTACCCTCTGCCCCTGATATCTGAGATCTTTGATCGTCTCCGTGGAGCCAAGGTGTTTACCAAATTGGACCAAAGTGGTGCCTATAACCTCATCAGAATTCGAGAGGGGGACGAGTGGAAAACGGCTTTCAACACACGGGACGGGCATTTCGAGTATCTCGTGATGCCCTTCGGGCTATGCAATGCCCCAGCCGTATCTCAGGAGCTCGTCAATGACGTATTTCGTGACTTGCTGTACACCTGCGTCATAGTATATCTGGACGATATTCTGATTTTTTCCCCTGACATAAAAACTCATCGGGTACAAGTACGCCAGGTCCTGCGTGGTCTGCGGAACAATCGACTGTATGCCATGCTGGAGAAGTGTCGGTTCCACCAGGCCAGCCTTCCTTTCCTTGGGTACATAGTCTCCGATCGAGGTCTGCAGATGGACCCACCTAAACTCTCAGCAATCCAGCAGTGGCCACGACCTGTCGGTCTTCGGGCGATTTAACGCTTCCTAGGATTTGCCAACTACTACCGGCAGTTCATTCCCCACTTCTCTACTCTGGTGGCTCCCATCGTGGCGCTCACCCGAAAGAATACTAATCCGAAATGTTGGCCTCCGTCTGCCGAGGAAGCATTCTCTCAACTGAAGACAGGGTTTCCTCAGCACCTATTTTAGTCCGTCCGGATCCGGAGAAACCCTTCAGCCTAGAGGTGGATGCCTCTTCCGTAGGAGCATGGGCGGTCCTGACCCACAAGGGACCTAAAGGCAAAACTGTCACATGCGTTTTTTTTTCTAAGACCTTCTCACCGGCAGAACGAAATTATGCCATTGGAGATTGGGAGCTGTTGGCCATAAAATTGGCCCTGGAGGAGTGACGACATCTGTTGGAGGGAGCTCGACATCCATTTGACGTCTTCACAGACCATAAAAATCTCCAATACCTCCAGACGGCCAAGCGTTTAAATCCTCGCCAGGCCAGGTGGTCTCTTTTTTTTCTCACGATTTGATTTCAAGATCCACTTCCGACCGGCCAAGAAAAATGTCAACGCGGATGCCCTCTCCTGTGCTTCTGACAGTACCGGGGAAGAACCAGTGTCTCAGCACATCATTGGTAATGAACGGCTGGTTCAGGTGGCTCCTGTGGATCTCCGTAGCATTCCTCCGGGCAAAACCTCTGTGCGTCCCACACTCAGGAGGAGAATTCTGGGTTGGGGGCATAGTTCTCTTCTAGCCGGGCACCCCGGGATACGGAAATCCTACGCCCTTATCTCGCGACACTACTGGTGGCCAACTCTGCTCCAAGATGTCAAGGACTTCGTTCGCTCCTGCACCACGTGTGCCCAAAACAAGGTCCCTCGCCACAGGCCCGCAGGCCTCTTAGTCCCTCTGCCTGTTCCGGAGTCTCCATGGACACACGTAGGCATGGACTTCATCACGGATCTTCCTTCTTCCTGTGGAAATTCGGTCATCTGGGTGGTCACTGATCGATTTTCAAAGATGTCCCACTTTGTGCCGCTTCCTGGTCTCCCTTCTGCTCCCCAATTGGCGGGCTACTTCTTCCATCACATTTTTTGCCTGCATGGTTTACCATCCCACATTGTCTCCGATCGAGACGTCCAATTTGTCTCTAAGTTTTCCCTCTTGCAAATTAAGCTAGACTTCTCATCCATGTACCATCCCCAGACTAATGGGCAGGTGGAGAGGGTAAATCAGATCTTGGGGGAGTATCTATGGCACTTTGTGTCCGGACGCCAGGACAACTGGTCCGAACTGCTTCCATGGGCCGAGTTCTCATATAATCATCGGGACTCCGACTCGACTGGCCGGTCCCCATTCCTTGTGGTCTATGGTCATCATCCATGCCCTCCCCTCCCCCTGGCTTCGGCCTCCGAGGTTCCCGCCGTGGATAACCAGGTTCGGGATATCGGGGTCATTTGGCGAGAGACCCGACATGCCTTACTCCAGGCTTCAGCCCGCATGAAGACCCAAGCTGACAAGAGGAGAAGATCTTCCCCAACGTTCCTCCCAGGGGATAAAGTGTGGCTCTCTTCCAAATACATACGCCTCAAGATCCCCAGCTATAAGTTGGGTCCGCGGTTTCTGGGACCTTTCAGAGTACTTCGGCAACTGAACCCGGTGTCCTACAAGCTCTGCCTACCTCCATCTCTCCGGATTCCTAACGCCTTTCACGTCTCCCTCCTAAAGCCTCTGGTCTTGAACCGGTTCTACCAGAAGAGCGCTGCTCCTTCTCCGGTACTAGAAGACCATCAGGGGTAAGCGGTTCTTTCTTGTATATTGAAAGGGCTTCAGCCCCGAGGAGATGTCCTGGGAACCGGAGTAAAATATCCTGAACCAAGATCTGATTCGTAAGTTCCTTCAGCCTAAGAAGAGGGGGAGACCTAAGGGGGGGGGTAACTGTAGCGGGTGGTCCCGCTCCTCGGCCCGCGGGCCGCGGGCGCACCCGTGGCCGCCCCCCCGGGTGCCTGCCGGGGTCGGGTGGCGCCGCTGGCCGCGGGACGAGCTGTGGGTCCGCTGGTCATGGAGACTCACCTGACCTCGTTCCTGTCACGTCCGCGCCCTCTGCTGGCCGAGGCGCGCGTGCCCGCTTCCTAGGGCGCGCGCTCGTTCTTGTAAATTTAAAGGGTCAGCGCCCCGGTAATTGGCTAATTGCCAGGTGCTTCCTCTATTTATGGTTTCGCTCCACAATCACTCCTTGCTGGATCTATGTTGCCTTATGCCCTAGAAAAAGCGTTCCTTAAGTGTATTCTTGCCTTACCGTGTACTAGACCTCTTGCTACGTTTCTCGACTCCGAACCTCTGCCGCCTGCCCTGACCTTCCTGCCTGTCCACGACCACGAACCATTGCCACCAGCCCTGACCTTCCTGCCTGCCCACGACTACGATTCTTGGCTTACGATTCTGTACCTCGCTGCACCTCGGCCACCACCGCAAGCCCGCCGCGTCAGGGGTAGCGACCTGGTAGAATCCCGCCGCAGCAAGTCCATCCCGCTTTGCGGCGGGCTCTGGTGAAAACCAGGACCTACTTAGACTCCGCTCCCTGGCGCGGTTGTTGCCATCGCTTGCAGTGGTCCAGAGGATCCACTATAAAGTCAACTATTCAGCAGTTGTGTATTTCCTATCACTAGCATTCCCCAAAACAGTACAGTTACTCACCAGGACACATCTTCCTACTAAAACAACACTTGATCACTAGCAACATATTTACTAGTAGTATATCAACTAACTGGTAAACTAATACCCATAAATAACATATTAACAAAGGTTAATTAAAAGTTTAGGTGCCTGATCTGGAGTCTCATTTAATATATATGAGTCTGGTCTAGAGTCTGAATTTGTGTTGGTAAAGAGGATAGGATTGTCTGCATAGGCGAGAGGCCAAATCTGACTAGGGAGCAAACGCTAGTCAAATTAGTCAATGGTGGTCGTGCCGGATTGCTAAGAAAAAGATAGTGAACGGTTCCAAGCAAAGAGGGCACCTATGATTTACTGGGTGTAATTGCTATATATTTTGTTTTCTTGTGTATAGTCTGAAGCGTGATAATACACTGTAGATCCCCTGTGTAGAACTGGTATCACCGCTATATGGTCATTGTATGGTGTATTATATTAGCCTAGTGGCAGTGTACATGTGTCTCTGACTGAAATCACAAGTGTACACCTATAACTGACTGTCATAAGGTGTTTCTATTTTCCATAGTGTGGTTTACATATATAGGGGATTTGGTCATAGACAGATTTGGTTTGGCCGCTTTGCTTACAGAGAAATTCCCATATGACTAAATTATTACTTGATTGTGGTTTTTTTTTCTTTGCAGGGAGGAGGAGATTGCTTTTTGATATTCAACCTGTCAGCAAAAACCCTAGAAGTTGCCCTAGAAAAGAGCTGAACTGCAATACCAGTCTCTCGCCAGAAGAGGTGATTTTTCTGTAAAAAACAGACCTTTTTCCAAGTCTCCCTGTAAATTGCACAGGCATCATATGACATCACACAAAGTACCTACAGAGCTCTGCCATGTGGGTGAGGCCTTATCCCCGTGCCTTTTCCTAGCTGGAATTATCTAATGATTTTTTTGTTATTGTTACAGAAGGATAATTTTATACTTTCTTTATCTTTTGTAATAATCAAATGTGCCCTCATTTGCAAAGATTAATGCCAGTTTGTGGGTTATATACTTTTATATTCTCTATAACTAGAGAATTATCTGCCTCATCTGCATAGGATTAAAAGAACATTTGCAGGTCATTGTTGAAGTTCAATCCCATTAATCCATAGTGTGCAAAATCCTAAAACCAGATAAGCAAATTTTAGATAACAACTAAACACGTGCATTATTTTAGTAAATGGGAATTTGAATAATGTGGATAAACCACTAGAAGTTCATCATAATTAGGCTGTAGACATGAGTGTTTTCCATCGAGTTTTTCATTTAAGGACTCTTAGACTTTTTTCTTTTCTTTTACAACAAAGTAAAAACCCCTGCACTGGCTGACCATGCATGTGAATGAGGAGGGCCGTTACAGGTGTCCCCGCTTCCCGCATGTTTGGTCGCGGGCATACTCGTAATCCCCAGCCCCAGCTCCTAGACACACCTCTCCTTGCTCCCCCTTCCTAGAGGGCGCACGCTCCAGCTCAGTGCAATTTAAAGAGTCAGTGCACTGATAATTTATCACCGGGCGATGACCCTATTTAAGTCCTGCCTGCTGGATCTACAGTGCCCTGAGCCTTAGTGAAAGTGTGTCTTCAGTGTTCTTTCCTTACCATGTATCTAGACCTCTGCTTCTGTTGTCTGACCCTGTTCTGCCTGCTGCCTACCCTGACCTTCCTGCCTGTCCCTGACCACGAGCCTGTCTTACGATTCTGTACCTCGCTACACCTCGGCCGCCACCGCAAGCAAGTCACGTCAGGGGTAGCGACCTGGGGGTCTCTTGCCGCATGAAGCACAACCAGCCTTGTGGGGACATGTATGAATGGGTCTGCGCCAGAATTCTGCCGTCAAAAAGCTGTAGTAGACCAGTTCTATAGATATATGAACAGGCGTACTCTAAACTTTGGTGCCTCGGTACCACGCCAAATACACTTTTTAGCGTGCCAAAGTTTTGAGGCATTCTGGGGGCGTGTCGCACCACATTAGTAGAAGTAGACACATTTATGATACTTTAACGCCAAAACTTTGGCGCAGAACAGTTAGAACAGCCAGACCAGGTTAAAGGTGGTGTTTGAGTCTGAGTTGTCGTATTGGCACTACAATGCGCCTGTATGTATGACCTGCAGAAGAACAGGTTCATACATTCTGGCGCAGTGTATACTACCTTAAAGCGATTTAGAACTGGTCTGTCAGTGCCAGAATTCATACATGTCGCCCTTAGTCTACACTCCCTGACGATGTCTGACAACCCCACTTTCAGTGGTCTAATGGATCCACACACCAGCAGTCATCACCGGCGGCCAGCGGCCGTTACAAAATATGTGGCTGTCTTCCTCATTCACTTCTATGGGAGTCTTTGAAGAAAGCCGAGGGTGTGCACTCAGCTATGTTCGGAAACTCCCATAGAAGTGAATGAGGTAAAATGTAAAGAGATGATACAACTGTCTACAATTAGCTAAATTCTTTGTTTGTTCTTTGTGCTTAGTAGATGTGTATATATTATATATATATTATATATATATATATATTTATATTTATATATATATTATATTATATATATATATATATATATATATATATATATATATATATATATAATATATATATATATATATATATATATACCATATTTACTCGAGTATAAGCCGAGTTTTTCAGCACAAAAAATGTGCTGAAAAATCCCTCCTCGGCTTATACCATATTTCTCGAGTATAAGTCGGTTTTTCAGCACAAAAAATGTGCTGTAAAATCCCTCCTCGGCTTATACTCGAGTCACTGTCGGCGCTCGGGCGTTGCTCCTCAGGGAGCGCATATAGCAGAATCCCGAGCACAACCGACAGCGACGGGGACTGCCGTGGCCCGTCGCTGTCGGCGATCTCTTCCCCTATATGCGACTCCTCCGGAGTGCATAGAGGGGAAGATACCACTGCGGGGCAGAGAGCGAGCACTCCCTGCTCCACAGTGGACTCCGGACGGTCGCAAGCAGACTCGCGGCCGTCCGGAGTTTCCAGCACAGGCAGCGTGTGTCATCACGCTGCATGCGTGGCGTGATGACATCACCCGCCTGTGTCGGGAAGATGCAGGAGAGCGCGTGAGAGGCCGGACAGCGAGGAGGCGGAGCGGCGAGGGAGACGGAGCAGCGGGGAGCCAGGTAAGTGGTTTTTTTTTTATTACCTGCCTATACCTAGCCTATACCTAGCCTATACCTGACTATACCTAGCCTATACCTGCCTATACTAGCCTATACCTGCCTATTACCTGCCTATACCTAGCCTATACCTGCCTATACCAGCCTATACCCTACCTATACCAGCCTATACCTAGCCTATACCCAGCCTATACCTGCCTATACCCAGCCTATACCTGCCTATACCCTACCTATTAGAACATATACCTGCCTATAACCTGCCTATTACCTGCCTATAAGGACATATAACTGCCTATGGGGGACAATAACATACCTTGGGCTATTATAACTGCCTATGGGGGACATTAACCTGCCTATAACTGCCTATGGGGGACATATACCTGCCTATAACTGCCTGTGGGGGACATTAAACTCTCTATACCTGCCTATGGGGGACATATATTTGCCTATGGGGTACATTAAACTGCCTATGTAATTTTAATGGTATCCATTTTTATTTTTGATATTTACACGTAGCCTCTGCATTTTCCACCCTAGGTTAATACTCGAGTAAATAAGCTTTCACGTTTTTTGTGGCAAAAGTAGGTACCTCGGCTTATACTCGGGTCGGCTTATACTAGAGTATATACGGTATATAGCCGTAAAAAATTAAAATAAAAATGGAAGTGTAAAAATGTAAAGTGATGACACAACTGTCCAATATTATCTAATTTTTTTGTTGTAAAAAGTTACAAAAATATTACTTAAGTGGAAGGGATCTGTGTTTTAAAGAAAGAAAAAAAAATAAGGAAACTGAACAATAACCATCATGCAAAGTTCAAAATTTATAGGTTTAGGACTTTGCAGCTACATATCCTGGAGGAGAAAAAAAAGCTACTAGAAAAACAAATTACACTTGTGGATGCAAGGATTGTGACACCACGTCTGACAGAGCTGACCTCTCTACATGACCTTGTTCAATATGTTTCCACAGGTAATTCCATAACTCCACAGCCAAGTTTTAAAAGATTTCCTGTTTAACAGGGAAAAAGTAAGGAAGTGGCTCATTTCTATGGAGCACAGCAGTGAAGAATAAAAATGATTAGTTTACTGGAACCTGTATAATTTATAAGAGGTTTCATCACCTAGTTGTAGGCACATGAGGAAATTTATTTCTGCTGATAACTGGGATTTCAGCTATGTGCCGTTGAAGTTCTAGCAGTGTGATGGGCTCTCTTTTGTTGTTGTTGGATTCTGCTAGTGTGCGGACAAGAAACTGATGAATGACCAACTGTGGCAAATTCATAATCCGGAACCCAGTGCAGCTGTAAAGGAAACTAATGGCATGTGGGGACCTTGGAGGTCCCTGAGCTAATACCTGTCTTCTCCATCCCGAATTGATGGCATTAAAAAGTTGACTTCCTGCATTCTGCCAATCTAATTTTGGTGCCCCTGCAGCCATATCTGTATCAATGGCAAAAAGGGCACCAAATTTAGCCTGTGGGACAAAGCTGGTAGCATCTGTCATCCAAGCATGCTGCTGTCTGCTAGGAAGAGGGACATTGCTGGGCATTCATCCCCTTTGGCTAGTTACTACCGGATGGCGATGCCCCCATGCTGTTTTTTTTCCAGTATGCTTTAATTTTCCTTCCTCTCCCTGCTCAGCATATGGTTTAACTTTTCTGCTTCTTCACAGGGAACCAAGACAGAGGATTCATAAACTGCTTTTACTTGTTCCTTTCTGAAAGGTTGCACACAAGGAAGAGGGTCCAAAAATAACATCAGTGTGATAAGTCATTAGTCATTTTTCAGTGTACATATGTTAACCTGACCCGCCGTATGTTAATGCATGCAACATCGGAGTCACATATGGCTGTAATAGAAATCCCAACTGGTACTTCCGTCTGTATGGTGCCTCATTACAGACAAAACTTCCCAGAGCTTCATCATTAACACTCAGGCAAAGTTCGATTTCCAAATTACTTTACTGGCCTGGGGGTCAGAAAGAGGGCAGAAAATAAGAGTGAAAATAGAGGTTAAACATGGCTTGTAAATGCTAGATAGAGACATAAATTCTTAAAAACAGCTATGATTGAATGGAAGTAAAATACAAAGTCTGGTTTTGTAAGCTGCAATTAGCTTACAGTATTTAAGCTTCATGAAATGGGTAAGTATGTGCACACATGATCTGTGCCTTTACTCAGATGTTTAACCACTTGGAATTAAAGCATAACTATCATTAAAAAATCATCAGAACAGACAAAAATGTGGATTTTTTTTTTATTTTTGTATGACCTCTGTAAGTGTATGACTTTTCTGTGCGTGCCTTGTCACTAACCCACCTCTTTCTGGTGTGCTTTTATGTTTGCCGTTATATTGGTGTTGTTTCCACAAATCCTAAACATCTGAGACCAGACTCTGGACTAGCCAGATTTGTTACCCCTTCTGCCAACTCTGTATACAATGTATTTTAACAGAGGAAAATAATCTGCATACACTCCCCTGCAGCCGTCTGCCATTTTGTTTTTACTAAATGTGGATTTTTTTGGGGGGTCTAGGAAACTTTCTGAACATTTGAACATTTATAGTCAGCAAAACGCCAGGAAAAGGGGATGACATGCTGTATGGTTTCTAATATTAACATGTACTGTAGAGGTACACAAAATAAAAAAATATAATAGGAAAAGATCTTCAATATTCTCATCTTCTTAACAATGGTTCCACTATTTCCAGGCATATTTTGGCCAATAGCTTTCAAATACATTGACTCATTACCTAAGTTGGTTTTTTAGTTAAAAGGGATGTCCTAACAGAGACAGTCTTTTATAGATATAAGTTGATTTCATTGGGAAAAGCCATAGCTGCTGCAGGAGAAATGTGGTATTACATGGCTGCCATTCAGATGAATAGAAGCATACATACTTAAATGTCTTTGGTCTAGCTTGTAGATGAGGGTCCTTAGTGGTAAACCCAGCACTATGATCTCCATCTGCCCAAATGGTTCTTCAAATATCAGACACTCTATCAGTTCAATTACTTAGAACCACACTAATCAGCGGGTCTAAATAGACAACCCTCTAAACAATATACTTGAAATTACTGTGGTAGTTTGAACTGCAATCTAAAACTTGCTTTACATACTGTAGTTTCAAATGCACAGTCGGAGATACCAGTATCAAACTTAAGTTCAATGTCGCTATTAACATGAGTTTTTAGTAAATTATAGTTAGCAATTTTCTATCAATTATGTGGACAATGTCAATGTGCTGAAAAACCCTGGAGATGGTCTAAGGGCATGTCCCCACGGCACGGGTTTTCGGCCGTTTTTTTCAGCCGGTTTGCGGTTTTTCAGACCACCTGAAAAACTGGCCAAAAATGAGCACAATGGTGCTCTATGGAAAACCCGTGCAGCAGTCCCCACTGCACGGGTTTTCCGTCCGGCGGTTTCTCCGGCCGCAAAACATTGTGATAGGATAATCTTCTGTCCAGTTTCAGGACGGAATCTGTGCATCTCAATGTGAAGGGGGAGGGCTTTTCTCCGCTCATCGCTGTTGCCTAAATTTAACTCCAACAAAATTCAGTTGCATTGTGCCAAAATCAGATTTCACAAATTTGGCGCATACAGACCATTATGACCTAGAGCGGGTGTAAGTGTAGCCCCTTGTATTCTTTTAACCATAAAGCTCATTTTTGAAACATTCTAGTTTAGAACTGTCTTGTGCTATAAACCTTATAGACACTGTCTTTATTGGAGGGAGTAAAAAATGAACTGAGTCTTATGGATTGCATGGGCAACAAAGACAGTTTATCTAGCAGTTTTCTAAAATAGGCCATAGTCTTTGCAGGTAATCCTCAGGCCTTGGTTACCAATAGTCGACAAGTATAATGTTGGTGCAGGTACATGCTTTAGCAAAGATTGGGCAGATCAGTACCAAAATAAGAAATTTAATAGAAAGAGCTTAGAGACACAAAACACAAAAGTGAGCTTTAGGCCATAATACTGGGTTCCAGAAGATGCTAGAGTCGCATTAAGGAAGGGGGAGGGTTCCGTCACCATCTTTACATAATTGATTACAGAAAAATTCAGTTTGCCAACCAAATACTTCACTTTAATTGTGCTACAGAACATTGATAGGGGTTAAAGTGTAAGGACCTTGATTCACTTTACCCACAAATAGGACTCATTTGAAAACTGTTAGTGAGCGTTCTTGTTGTCATGCACCATAAGCTGTTATTCAGGGCAGTAAAAAAATGCAAGTGAGCTCTTTTGTGTATGAACAGACAGTCTTACTTAGACAGTTTTCTAAAAAGGCATAGTCTTCTGCGGTATCTCCAGGCCTGGTCTCCGAGTAGTCGATGTTCCGTTGCAGTCAATGCTTTAGAATGATTGGAAGAACCGACAAATAGAATGTAGAAAGAGTTAGCCCAAAACAACAGGGCTTTAGCAGACTGGAGCAGAAGCACTGTGGGTGAAGCCAGAAAAACAGAGTCCAGTATTGTGGGCAGGGTGGACACCAGGAACAGATCAGGAGCTGAAACCCTGTGTACAGCAGGGACACTGCCAACAGATGAAATCCAGAATGAAAACACCAGGAGCACAGCCTAGTGTACTTGGGAACAGTACATTGACATTGTGAGTGAGGGAAATGGCTGGGATTATATAGCAGACATTGAACTCATCATAAACTGCTTCATAGCAGCTCAGAACCAGGAAGTATTAACCACTTCTTTGCTGGTGCAACAAGATGGGACAGAAGTACACAGAAGTAATTTGGTAGATCACCAGGATCAATGACATCCTGCCAGCGAAATAAGTAGTACTCACTGGTTATCTGGTAACATGCGCATTACCTTAAGGAAGATGGCGGAAGAGCAGGGAGTAAGAGTGTGAATCGCACTACATATGAAAATTAATGGAATTGTTTATATATATTATTTAAGTGGCCAAAAGAAGGCTGACAGAGAAAAAAATAAAAGTTTGACCTTTGCAACTGGCTCGGTTTCAGAGACCTCAGCAGTCTCTTCTTGTGTGAATGGCAAATGACTAATGAAGATTATGATGTCTTCATCGATAGACGTCCTTGTACCAGAGACAGTTGAAAAGGTATTTTATTTCTTTTACTCCATTTTATCCCCTACCTTGCCCAATCAACTTTTTTTAGAACCAGGCAACTCTTTTAACTACAGGTTAATCTGACATGGGTGGGTTTACAGAAGCCTTTTTTCTTTTTTTCGAATATGGTACCTATAGCTTTCTGATGGCCATTGCTTATAAAAGTAAATGTTTTAAAGTCAAGACATTTTTATGGTAATGTCAACAAGTGAATACCTACTGTTTAGTGTCTATAATGTTTAAACTATTAAACTACTCATACTGGCAGTATTACCATTGTCACCTTTTGCCTTGAACAGGGAACATTTTGTTATATAACTAACCAGGTACGTAGATTCAATTAGGCCATTCAATAAAGCAGTCTAGAAAATGTGTTACTTGACTCTAGATAAAGTCTTAAAGGGGTTGTCTCCCCACATAGTTTCATAGATAGCTGAACAAAATAATGCAGTTTTACTCTGTCACTTCCTGATCAGACTGTTTGTAATTAGCATAGGAGCTGCTGCATTCACTCCATGTATTCAACTCTGTGTTTTCAGTCTGGTAATTAGTTTAGCTTAGTTCAGAAGCTCTCTGAAACTGCTAGCAGGAGTTTTTATCTGATCTACAGACAAAAGCCTGTAATTAGTACTGTTTACTTTAGATAAACCAAGCTTTTTACTGCACAGGGCTGCCTTGACCTGTGTGATGACATTACCCCCTGCTATCACATAGAACAAACAGCAGGGGGTAAAGAGTAAACAGGTTGGTCACTGAGGGAACAGAAACAGCCAGGACCGTGATAAAATCACTTGTAGTTCCTTAAAAAAAAAATGAACAACGCAATATATTTGGAAAATGTCTTCATTTAGTGTTCCCTACATTTTGAAAGCTAATCTTTGTAGTGAGATAGCCCCTTTAAGGTTTAAGATTGTCCTAAACCCAAACAAAGGTCTATTCCAGGCTAACATAATATTGCTACATATAAGGGTCAATACAATATGGATACAAAGACAAGTCCTGGTGGATCTACTGGACTGTAAGATCTACTGGGCTGTACTTAGATCACCATAAATCCCTATATCAAGTCTTCAATATAGTTCAGAAGAATTGCAGTAGGGGATGGTGGTGTTACAGCCATAACACTGATCCAAGTGTTGGCCGAAAATGGAGTAAAGCTGGATATTTTCTATTTAGAAGTACATCTTAGTTGTAGGAAATAATATTTATTTATAATATAATTTTATCTATACAGGGGAAAAGGAATAAAAATGTATTATTTATAAATAAAATATAAATAACTATCAACATTAATTCTTTATTTAATTAACTTCTGCAGTTATTTTTGTGCCTTTTTACTCTCTATTTTTTCTTTCTCCTCAAAAACTGCACTAAAATTATTGCAGAATTCAGATTGAATACAGATTATCAGTTAGTTGCTATATCTCCAGACACCCTTTCTTTACTTTCCTCCTTTTCCAATGTTCTGTAAATCCTAATTGTTATTAATTTCCAGCAATTAAAAATTGTGGCTGTGTGTCAGTTTGTAATTGACAAGCATGCAAACTGTTGACATCCTTCAAGACATGAAGAGTAAGCTTTTAAACAAGAATCCCCGGTACCCACATCCTTCCCCTTAGAAATTCCAGTAGAGAGATAGAGAGGGAGAGATAAAATCTGTATTTGAACAGTAGCTTATATCAAATACATTCATTAGGTTACATGCTTCACTTGATTAATTATATTTAAAGAAATTGCGGGTACTTTGAATCTTCTTCTTATACATTACTGTATGCCACAGATCCCTAATTTCAAGAAGAAAAGAAGCTGAGGGCATTTTTTCAAACTATTCTGGACAGCCTGCTCCGCTCCCAGAGGGGCTGAATGTATTCAAATGTATCTCCATCAATGAACACAGTAATTATGAATTCAGCACTAATTAGGATATACACTACTTTCCTTGCATATTTGATTTCCACAGTGAGATGGTAATAAGGAAAGTGCCCATTTTTGTCGTATCTCATAAAAATTCCACAATGTTAGAAGGGGGGAAGGGCAGATGGTGAAGAGAGACTGGGGATACATTAAATATGAAAAAACTTTACAGATAATTGGTCTGGTTACTGAGGGTATAAAACAACACTCTTACCTTGCAGTTAACATTCTGCTGGCTTAATATGCCATTTTCAGGACATACAATTCTTATTTAAAGCAAAAAAAAAAAAATGTGGGTTTTTGATGCAGACTGATTTCTTCCCATGCTAGCCACTTTACTGAGAGCAAGCTGTTTGCAGATTAAATGGGATACTATTTAACTGGGCCCTGGAATAATTATGAATAATTCCATAAACAAATTACCAACACTAGCCTTGTGTCTTTTTTAGTGACTTCCTCTAAAAAAAGAAAAAAAAAATTGGTTATAAGAAAATGTTATTAGAAGCAGAAGTGTAGGGACATCTTAAAGGGGTTGTCTAAGAGTAGGATACATGGAAGTATCTACAGGAAATGTTATTATGGTAAATAACAAAATAACTATCACTGACTTGTCAAATTCAGCACAGCTCCAGAATTCCAATAGTCGTCAGTGGTCTCTGTTTACTTGTCCCGCAGCAATGATGTCACGTACATCTTCATGACTGCTTCAGCCAATCACTAAATGGTACCACCCCTGATGAGACCAGTGGTTAGCGGCATTTGTCATGTGTATGTATGGAGCATCATCGCTGTGAAGAAAGTTAACAAATTCCAAAATGGACAACACTGCATCAGCTTTGGAAGAGTGCTGGATCTGACAGGTGAGTTACGGCTTGATGTTTTTTTTTAAACCTTTTCTGCAGATGCAGTACTTTCCTTAATTATTTCTTTGTACAACCCTTTGACAACCTAAGATTTACTTACTGTAGTAAGTATATACCTTCTAACACTTTTAAATGGAGAATACATTCTGCATCTGTTTATGTTTATTTACATTTTTTACATTGTTATTTTGTAATATGTTATAGGTTTGTTTTTAAATGTTTGCACACATTGCTTTTTTTAGCATTGTTAATCCAGGAACTATAAATGTTGCCTAGTCACATACAGCATATCTGAAAAAAAACAGAACTTTCTCGGAGATCTCTCATTCAATCAGGACAACAATATGCCAAGAGGAAAAAGCAAAACATATCTTACACATTGTATGTTCCAATACTTATAAATAGCCAGCTTTCTAGGCTAGAAAACACAAAATACTCTTCAGAAGTCTAGTCTTTGAAGAATGTGTGTCACACGCCTTGTCTTATTTTACACCCTTTTCCCTATTCATTGTAGCATTGAACAATACCATCTTCCCTAAAGGAAATCGGTAATAAAACCTCTTGCAGGATATCCTATTTATAATTTTTCCCATTCATATCCTAATAGGTGAACAAAATACTTTTGGCTGTTTAAGCTATTCTTATTAATTTGATTCCAAAATCCGGTGTTCAACGTTTACGATTCCAAAAAGACTTTTTTCCCCCTTAAAATGTTCCTCCACCTCGTATAATGCACTTTGGAACACTTTGGCATTCAGTATAAATAACCTGATACAAAACGCCATATAGATTTATTAAAGACCCCATTCGGTTTTATTTAGCTTATCACATTTTTAATTAATAGATTTTTTTTCTTTCTTTTATTGCTGGCATGATCTCATTCCTTTACAATATCGATAAATGGAGGCGCACCTGCTCTATAAAATACACTTTATGTGAAACAGGCTATTCAGAATTTACAGCCTGTTCTGTCACCCATTGTTTCAGGGGTTGACACATAGGTGTGTTGTAGCTTTACGCAATTGTAGTCAATTCACTTTGGCAAAATTGTAACTTTTTTCATGACTATTTACAAAATGAATGTTATCCACAGAACGACTGCAGCACGTCATTTTAATTATAAACAAATTTATGAGGTCAGTTAAATACGAAAAGGTTTCTAATGTTACTCTCGTCAGAGAGTTCCTGGACCTATAGAGCTTTAATATGATTGCAACCTTTGGAGAAACAACACTAATTGACTGAAATGTTCCGGTTAGTTTGTTTGTTTAATGATTTTTAAATATTCCAAAGCATCTCTTGTGGTTTTTTACACTGTCACAAACCTGTCACTTCTCTGATTTAATAGTTGGAGTGAGACAAAATTTGATAAATTAAATGAAGCATTGAACATGATTATCTAATGAGCAATTGTGAATTAAGAAAAAAAAACTTCTGCATATAGTTGGTAAACACTACTTTAAATATAACAGATAAAAATGAATAAAAAAAAGGAAAGAAATTAAGACCTAGTATTTATAGAGATGTTTAATTTATATTTGTAATTTTGCCTTATGTATAGAGCTGTGCGGTGGTCATGGTTGAAGTGGTGCTGTGTTTTAAGGAAAGGGATGCAGAGCCAAATAATCTTAGAATGTAAACAATGATTCTAGCATACTTTTCATATACTGTAGGCGCTTTTGAGGCATTGGTTGCTATGCAGTCCTGCACCTAACTTAAAGGAGTTGTGCCATTTCAGACATTGAAGGCAGATGACTAGAATATGCCATCAATGTCTGATATGGGACAAATAGGATGCTTACTCATATTTAATTTAATGTGATCAAAATGTGCGCTAAAAAATGTAAAAACAGCAATCACTTACCGTGAGATTTTAGATGTGCATACAGTGGGGGTGATATAAGAATCAAAAATTCCTACAATTATTACTACATTTGAACCAAAAATGTGAAGCACCTTTCATGCACCACATGTATTAGACACTGAACAGAACACTCTTTTAAACTATACTTTTATGCTATACAACGACTGAGTGGGGTTACCCATTCAAATTTAGAACACATTACAACCCTATAATCTAAGCTTAGTGTGTCTTGCACCCATAATATTGACTTCAAAATGAGTACATACTATGGCTTTCTGGAACCAACCATAGACTTTGTCCACATAGTAATAATAGCCATATTATCAAAGTGTAACAGATTGTAAGGGATCCCAGTGACTTTTGGGAATAGGTCCACATGACGAGTAAAATGTACTCATCAGATTCTCGTCTGATTCTACTGTTGAAAATCGCAATAGACAACATAGTTTTCAATGAGTGTTTCATGTGGATTTTAGGTCTTTTTTTCCCCAGCGGATTTATAGAAAGAAAATGAGTCCCATTAATCTCTAAGGGGTTTAGGATGCAGATCAAACATTGAGACATGATTTGGTCGGTGGAAGACCAAAATATAAAATACGCGTTGTAGGTCAATAGATTTTCTGTTGAGGTCAATGGGAATGGTTTACTTTTATCTTTAGACATGTAGTTCAAGTCAGAATCTATGTGGATTCTGACTTGAAATACTCATCATGTGGACAAAGCCTCAGGTTGCCGATCACCTCTCTGCTCTAGTCGTGTCCAAGTTAGGGACCTCAAAAAATGCAGAAGAGATAAAACAGCAGACACTGTGGCAATGGGAGCCTTTCCTAGGCTTTCAGCCACCATTTTAACTGATCGGCACCCTGCAATGTCTCTGTAGGGGTGATGATTGGAGTGAGGGCACTGTTTCTCATTTATTTAGACTCCGGGTCTGCGATCATCATGCTTTCTAAAGGATTAAACAGCAGGAAATGCAGCATTCTCTGTTCCCTGTTGTTACTGGCAGGTGTCAACTGCATTTAGCAGCTGACATCAGTTGTCTATGTAGCAGGATTACTCAGTAATCCTACTACATAGGACCTTACCAGCACCATGAGGTACTCATATGTCAGGTGTTGGTAAGGGGTACATTTTTAACTATCATGGCAACAAATAAAGCTTTTATGTTCTTACTTCATTGATTTCTAAATATACAGTATATTGGCTCGTGTAACATATAGGTGGAAAATGTAAGTAGATGGGTTAAACCAAAGAAATGTGTAGCATAATCACTATCTCATATGTGGGAATGTGGCCTATTTAACAGTTTTTATTATGCCCACTGACGTTAGGGAGTGGACTTTAACTGCACCGATCCTATTGTCCAATAATAGAATGACTTACAGTAGTAAGTTAAAGGGGTTGTATTACTACAAAGATCATGTCTCAGACAGTAAAAATAAGCACTTTTGTATTTGGCTTGCATTACCTCAGTCACTTGTTTCCCAAATATGGCTTTTCTGGTAAATCTGTATTCTGTTTCTGTGTTTGCTGGTCAGGACACGCCCCTGGCCGTCCCCATAGCACCCCCCTGCACTGTGTTTGGGCTGGCTAACATTTCCTTTCAGCCTTTTGGGAAATATGCCCCTAGATTAGGAAACTACCGGTCACGCCCCTGCGCTGTGATTTGGCGGGCCTGCACACTCTGTGTTTTCACCCTCTGAGCTGTTAAAACGATAGTAAAACCCAAGGGCTGCTGGTTTGTAAACTTTCTCCAGACTGGGTGAATGATCTGGGCAATTCTGGTTTTAAGTACAGATCCCCTCATATAACACAGTATTGAGTCTCCGTCAGTTAAACAGGGGGATAGCAGGGGGGAAAAGGGCGTGTGCATTGCTCCTTTTATAACCATTGCTGCTGGAACAGATGGGAAGGGGAGGGGGCAGTGTACACTCCTCACATGTCTCATCAGTTCAGCTTGACTGTATAACTGCTTATAGCCAAGCTGAGCCTGAAGCTCTGAGGACACATGACAAGAATGCAGGGGGCTGTATAGCTGAACTCTGCAGACACCCTTCTGCTTCCACTGCACAGTCAGAGTGATGATGTCACAGGTCTTCAGTGAGGAGAGACGCGCCTCTTGGGAGGGGAGACACGCCTGCTGAGAGGAGAGACTTGCCCCTGGATTTTAAATTCAATCTCAGAGAATTAGCTGAAGAGCCCGAACAGTTCAAACGATACAACCCCTTTAAAGGTGAAATGGGTTGCCTTGTTATCAACTAGAGAAGTGTGAAGCTAGTTGAGATGCCAATGTTAGGGTCTTTGGAAACTGAGCTACAGAAACTGCTGCTGACCAAGAATAATGACTGTTTTACAAAGCCACAGGCAGCTTCATACTTACACATTCTGGTCAGGCTGTGGGTGGTGCCACAGCAGTGATTTCAGCTATTTCTAGTTGATACTTTAAGAGTGACATGCATGCAAGAAGTTTGTAAACTGTAGTGCACAAGGCTAAAGAGCTCTAAAGAGTTATAGCATGTCAATAAATATTGTCTACAAGCTCTGTATTTCAAGATAAGGAACACAGCAGGGAGTGACATCACCATCCTGACCACTGCCTGTAAGAGTAGTGGTTGATTGCCAGGGAAACTTGTGTACAAAAGGAGGAGATAAGATTTGCTCCTAACGCTAAAGAGAAGCAAAATCGGATTTACCTCAGTCTACATGTTTAAAGCTAATCTATGAAATCAGAATATCCCTTTAAGAAGAATTAAATTTGAAAGATATGTATTTAGGACCATTCATCCAAAAACAGTAATGTGATCCAAATGACATCTAAAAAGCAGTTTAGCCTTAGAAAAGCACTTTCAGCCCTTAATGGCCAAGCCTTCTTTGGCCTTAAGTACCAAGCATTCCAAGAGCCATAACTTTATATGACCTTTTTGATTTTTTAATCAGCTTTCAAAGGATTTTTTGGGAATTAATGGCACTATTTTGCGCTACATATAACTTATTGATTATTATTTCCACTTGTCTGCTCACTTACAGAATCAATCTTGCAGAGCAGACATCAACAAGCTTCTCTCAGGCTACAGCTAACCATACAAGTCTATTGAGGGAGGAGAGGCTGATAGAAACACAAAGATGGTTCTACCTGTAGTCATATAAAGTGTTTTATCTCACATTGCTGCTGCTCTCACTTTTACTTCCTGCTTATCCCTTTTCAATAGACTTTTATGGGCAGCTGTAACCAGAGGCTTCCAGCATCTCTGCACAATAGATTCCCTTAGAGATGTAGTAAGCATTTGCTGCAATGTAAGCATCATAAGGGGTTGTTTTTCACAGGATGAGTTGGATTTTTATTGGCACCACATATACATATATCCAATTTACTAATTCTTTTTAACTCTTTCTGGTTGAATATGCAAAAAATGAAATGTTGCTCTTGTTTCTTTAATTTTTTTTCTGTTCACTGGGCGGCATAAATAATGTGTCCCCTTCATTCCATGAGCCTGCAAAACTACAAAGTACATAGGGTAAGATGTAGGAAAATTGTCTAGGTCTAAGACTTTCTTTGTTGCCCATAGCAACCAACCAGAGCTCCTCTTTCATTTGATATAGTGTTCTGAAAGAGGAGCTCTGATTGGTTGCTATGAGCAACAAAGAAAGTCTCAGACTTAGACTGTTTTTATGCATGTCCCCCCAAATCTTTTAACATGTTTTACCATATAATAACACTTAAAAAAAAAATAATTTGCTTTTATGTTGCTATATTCCAAGAGCAATTCCATCTAGCAATGTGTGGGTTGTTTTTTTGCAGGATGAGATGGCACCATTGATATAATTTTGGGGAACATGGAACCTATTGGTTAACTTTTAATATCTTTTTGAAATGGTTAAGGGAAAATTGCATTTTTTGAATTTTTTTATTTTTTTTTTATTTTTCATGTGGTTTTAATTATGTGTTAATGTTATAACTCTATTATTAGGCCATGTTCACACGGCTTAAAATGGGACATATTTCAGTCCGTAATTACGCGCCGGAGTGCGCAAATTACGGCTGGAATACGTCCCGTCATTTCGGTAATCCACAGTTCTCATAGAGAACTATTGATTACGTCTTCTCTCCCTGCTCGGCGAATCCGCCGCGGGGGGAGATAAGTGACATGTGAATTACCAGTGGCGTATACACGCCGCTGGTAATGAAAGTCTATGGGCCGGCAAGGTGCCACCCAACGCTCCCTCCCCCGCTCCCGCCCCGCCCCCGTCCACACGGCGTAATTGCGGGGCATAATTACGCCCTGCAAATAAGCTGCGTGAACCCAGCCTTAGGGTTGTTGTAGTCACCACAACACCATATATGTTTGTTTGCTTTTCTAAACAAAAAAATAAAACCACTTTCTATAAAAATATTTTAAGATGCACTTTTTTTGTTTAGTCCACTTGGAGCTTTTAAACTGGGATCATGGGATCATTCAAATAATACTTTAGTATATTCAGTAAACCTGATGGGTAAGAAAGGGAACCCCCATCCTTCTGTCAAACCATATATATTGGAAACTGAGAGGCTAAGTCATTTTAATCAGAGTTATTTCTAATCACAGCCAATACAATAGGAATCCAGCTGTCAGACACCGCTGCAATAATTATGTGGGCACAGGAGACACATACATGTACAGTAGGTCAATCTTCAGTAACAAACTACCATGGGTTACATAAAAGTGGGTGATTGTGCATTAAGAGTGATATATATGTACTTGGCGCTGACTTGCCAGTTCTAAATAGCTTTTTCTTACTGTAGAATGCGCCGGAGTGTATGAAAGTGTCGTATGTGGGTTCGTAAATCTGGCATGTGGTATGTCTTGCTTAGCATAGTATATTTTTGGCACATTGTTGGCCTATTCAAAAGTGTCATGTCTGGGGCAGAATGCCTCAAGTCTTGGCATACGACTGTTCATACATCTATACAACAGGGCTACAATAGGTTTTTTGGGCTCAACGCATGCCAGAAAACTGGCAAAGCCCCAGTTATACATGTCGCCCTAAGTGGTTAAAGGGGTATTCTTCTAATTTTAAGCATTTAACACTTATTGATCAGTGGAAATCCAACTACACTGTGTCTTACATGTCAGACCTTTACCAATAATAAAACCATAGCATATCCTAGTGATAAACCATAATATAATAGGATAAGAATACCTCTTTAATGCTTTAATTGTGTATAACTTCATCTTGTACCTAGCCAATTTTTCTGTGCATGTTCCAATCTGGCTTTATATTTCTTCTTCTAAAGGCATGCAAATTTGTAAAAGCTATATCCGTAAAAAAAAAAAACTGTCTATTAATGTCCAATAATGTAAATGTACCAGGCTCTTTTATAGTTCACTGGCAAATGAATATTTTGTGGTTTACAATTTCTAATTGCTTTTACAGACTGTGTCCATATGTAAATATCATTTACAGCCCTACAATAAAACCCTAAAGCTTTTTTTGGGTCCCACAGGGGGAAAAAAACAGAAAACAATATTTTTGCTGCAAATCCCACCCAAAAAGAAAAAATTTAAATTTTTTAAATGTTTAAAAAGTTTTTATTTTTTTGGGCCTATTTGCTGCCAGTGCACTGCTACTTTAGGCAAAATTTTTTGACTAAATTTTAGTAAAAAAGTTTTTAAAAGGGTTACATTTTTCTGGAAATTTAAAAAAATGTTTCCTTCATTTCCCGAAAAAAAACTTTGGTGATACAAGTTTTTTTTTAAATAGGGGATACAAGGTGCACCTGGGGAAAAGAATAGGGTTAATCAAATTTCTCCCATAAAAATGAAAAGTGGTTTTTCCCGACCCCAAATTTTTCCCAACTTTTTTTTTCCAATTCATTTGGAATGGTTGTTGTCTGTTGACAATGCTCCTTTCTTCACAAATCATCCTTTCAAGGTAAAAATTTAAAAAATTTAAATTTTTCCCTTAATAATGTAGCTTACAATCGGGGTTACATCAAAGGGAAAAGCAGCCTGGACCCTGAAGCCTAAGGGGGCAAATAGGAAACTTAAAAAAAAATGTTAGTAAATTTGGAAGTAGATGTTGGGGGGACCTGTTAGTTTTTTTAAAATTTGAAGCATAAAATTTTAAAATCTTTGGTGAAAGTTTTTTTGCTTCCCTTTTTAAATTGGGGGGTTTTGCCCCTTGGGGATCCGGGGTCAAATTTAAAATTTTTAATTTGTGACTAAAATTTAAACAGCTGCACTGCTTGCTAACACCCCCCTTTGTCCTCCAACACTACAAAACAGGACCCTTTTTAAATATACAAAATCTACCCTAACTGGATTTCCCCTTTACCTGGGCTCCCCACCTGCGGGGGCTCTGCAAAACCCCAAACCAACCCCCGGGTTTCTCCCCTCGGGGCCCCCCGGGGGCTGACCCCAAACTGATTTTTCATCCCCCTTTCATCTCTCCCCAAAAACACAGCTCAGATCCATCTGTTTAACTGGGGCCCGCCCATTGTGGGGGCCCAAGCAAAGCCCCCTTCCCCACAACGCATTTTTCATGCTTTAAATTCTCTTTTTTATTCTCCATTTCCTCAGAGGGATTTCTTCGCCCAAAAATGGGCAAAAGCAAGGCGAAAAAAAACCAAAAGGGTGCTAAATTGAGCTCATTATAAACCGACACTGCCAAAACAGCAAAAAAATTTTAAGGGTTTGAATGAATAAATCCCCTGGGGCCCCACCCCCACTCTCCCCTTAAACCCTCCCCCCATACTGAAAACCTGCCTCGGGAAAAACACTGATTGCTACGGAGGGCGCGATTGTTTAAATCCATGGTGGACTATAAAAAAATTGGCCATTGTGGTGGCCCAAAAAGATGGCTCCAATTTTCCGGGGAACCCTTGGCAGGGGACTTTCCGCTACACACGGCCAAAGTATCAAACAAGCAGGTCAGTGCACCCATGACCACGAACAGGCCCCCAAAGCGGGGAAAAAAGCTGGACTCCCCAAACCCCGCCCCGGCCCAACGCGCTCTGACAACCCGCGCTCTCAGATAAAAATGGCCCACTTGGAAACCCGGGCTCGCCCGCAACAAATTGCGAACCCGATCGGGAAAACCCAAAAGTTGGTTGGGAGCAAGGATCTTCATTCCTTGTGTGAGTGCCAAATGCCAGAAACTCTTAGGGCTGCCCTAACCACAGAGTGGAGAGGGGGCCCCTTTTTAAACCGGCCCAGACCTTAAACCCCCGTGATCCCTCAGCCAAGCAGGAACCCCCAAAATGGGACCCATCTTGAGAGAAAGCCCACCGGGCCCGTTTATTTTCAAATACTTTTTACTTTAATGACAAAATTTTGCATTTTTTCCCAGCCTTTCAAATTCAAGCAGCCACTGGAAAAAAAAGGGGGCATTTAAAAATTCTTATAATTTTGGGGATTTCTCGGGGGTGGCCAAACGATTTTCGGGTTTCTCATCAAATGTACTCGGCCCCCCCCTAAAACCCCCAACACATTAATTCGCCCTCCCCCTATCCCCCTACTCTGCGAATCTATCACCCAGATGGAACCCCGTCACCTTCCCCCCGAAGAAACTTCCCGGACTTTAGACACCTTCTTAAAACTTCAGCAAAAGAAAGTGGAGGGGTTTTTTCCCCAAAATTTAAAGCCCAAAAGGAGCAAAACTCCCCAAACTTTGGGCCCAAAACTTCCCCCCCTAAATCACCCCCTCTGGAAATGTTTCACCTAAGGAAAAAACGTCCCGTTTTTTGCCCTTTTGGGGTGCAGGACCCTCAGGACTTGAACATTTTCTGGCAACCTTTTTTTCCTTAATCCCCTTGGGGCCTTCTCCCCTTTGTTTAAACCCTTTTTTCCTTTTGCTCCAAAAAAATTTCCCCGAACCTCCCAAAAAAAAAGGGGCCCTGAAACTTTTTTAATTTAAAAAAAAAAGTCCCCCCCTCCCCTTTAAAATTAATTTTTTGGTTTTTTTAGGGTTTTAAAGATACATTTGATAAAAGATTTTAGCCCTTTTCCCCAACAAAATAAACCTTTTCGCAAATTTTGGGGCCCGGTGGGGGGGGAAATTTTCACTATTTGCCTTACTTTGTAACCCTTTCCCCTCTTCATGTTGGGAAGTAAGGAAAGTCCAATAGCACATTGGATTGGCGGTAAAGTTTTGGGTTTTTTGGTTTTTTGCCCAATTTTGGGGTTTTTTTTTTTGGTTTTTGTTTTGGTACCTTTTTGTTTTTTTTTCTGTACTGTTTTTTAGTAGGTTTTGGATGCAAAAAGGGGCCCCCCCGTGGGATTTTGTCGAGGGCTTCTCTCCCTGGGGGGGGAGTCCAATTTCCCCTTTATTCACTTGCCCGCTAAAAAATTTTTTTGTCCCCTTATTTATGCCCAAATAACAACGTGGAAAAGTTAAGGGCGCGGGCTCCTTCTAAAAGGGGGTTAAAGTTACGTCACCTCAAAAAATTAAAAAAAACATCGCCCTCCTTCAGGGGAAATCACTTGGGGAGGGAAAATTCAGCAGGCTTAAAGGGCCCTTTTGGGGGGGTCGGTTCTGGGGTCTCCAAACCATTAATAGGGAAAAAATAGTGTTTAATATTTCCCCATCCATTAAAAAATTTTTTTTTTTTCCCCTTTTTGCTTCCCCCCCATGATAGTGAGGGCTTTCTGGAAATTTAGTATCCTTGAAAGTTTTCCCCGGGGGAAATTTTTTTTCCTCTATAATTTTCTATTTGGGCCTCATTCCCAAACCAAGGGGCTTTTCCCATAAAACCCCGACAGACCAGGTTTTTCTATTGGGCCCTGAACCCTCTTAAAATTTTGGGAGGGGTTTTCACCCGGTGGTTAATTCCCAGGAAGGGTAGAAAAATCTGTCCAGGGGAGCCCCTCCCCCTATTCCGCCTTTTCCCTGACCTCCCCCATTTTGGGTTTAAATTTTTTTTCAGACTTCCCTTTTGGGTTTATACGTGGAGGTCTCTTCATCCTGATGGAAGGGATATTCCTTTTTCCATCCCCACAAATTTTTTGGTCCCCGTATTGATTATTTTACTCCCCTCCCCAAGCCATGCAAAGGGTGGTTTTCCGTGAATTAAGGATTTTTTGTTATTTTTAGATCTCCCCTCTTGTTCCCCCAAAAAGTCAGAACGCTGCTCCCAAGGGGTACAGATTACCCCTTTGGGGATTCCCCTTTACCTATTTGGGGGGGACTAAATTTTTTAATATCCTCGGGGGGTGGGTTTGGGTGAATTTTTACAAGGGCCCCCCCGGGGATTGGACGAAAGCCAGTTTTTACTTTGGGAACAGCTTTTTGGGGTCATTAGAGGCCACTTGATTTTCCTAAAAAAACACCCGTAAAGGTGGTTGCGGATCAAATTAGATTGTTGAGTGGGGAAGGGTTCGGGGGGGAATCTTTTTTCAATATTTTTTTCTCCAAAACCCAAAATCCGAGCCAAACTCCAATGGTCCTTTCCATTAAAAAAAAAAATGAGGGCTGGCTGGAGTATAGAGAGGGGTCCCCGGGGGAAACCCGGAGGGCAGCTTTAAATTTTTAAGGGTTTTGGGGAAAAAAGCGGGGCGGCTTTTAGCCAATTTTTCTAAGGGGAAAATTAAAATCTTTGTTTCCCAAAATTTTATGCATTGAAGGGTCATGCGGGGAAATGCAATATTCTGCAAATGGGTATTAAAAAATCTCCTACGGGGGTTTTAAACCATTTAATTCACCAGAAACCTTTTCCGGTTTTCGGGGCCCCCCCAGTCTGGCTTGGCCGTCTGTCTCCCCCCTCCCTTTCTGAGGCAGATAGGGACCACCTTAACCAACCCCCTTCCAAAAAGAAAGGGAAATTTGCTAGGGTTTTTTAAGAACTTGGGTAATTTAAAACCCCCCGGGGGTGATTTGGGTTCACGGGAAAATTTTACAAGAAATTTTTTAATCCTGAATCACTCCCCTTCTAACCACCGTCCCCTAATCTATTTTGACTAAAAACTCCCCTCCCCCCAAAAAAATGAACACGGGGGTTTATAAAGGTTTTACCGAAGCCAGGAAAAAGGGCTTTTCTCTCCCCTCCTCAAAACCGGGGCCTAATTTCATTTAAAAAATGTTTTTATTAAAAATTTTTTTCTAAGGGGGGTTGGCGGGGCAGGCGGCCCCTCTTTTCCCCGTCTCTTTTGCCCCAACGGGCAAAAATTTGGTTTTGGGCAAAGCAGCCCCTCTCAAATTGGTTAAAAACATTACTGTCCGGATAGATCAAAAAGAATCCGGGGCTTTAACCATTCCGCTGTCCTTCCAAATTTATGCGAAAAAACGTTCGACAGGGGAAGTGGGGATGGCTGGGGGCGGGATGGACGGATTCGGAATTTCCCGGGGGCCTTTCCCTTTTTATATCTCTTCATTTATTCCAATCCCCCCGCTCCCGATCTATACCCCGGGTAAATTTTTTCTTGGGGCCCTTTCCCCTTTTTTTGGGGGAGGGATCGGGCCCGGGATGCCCATTATCCCCCCTAGTTTAATTTGGCCCTAGAGGGCCGCTCTCCGAGCCCTTTGGGCCCCTAACCCGATCTCCGGGGCATTAATAAGGTTCATCCAAAAATTTTTTTGGTCTCCTTATTTGTGGTTTATTTTTCTGTTTATTTATCTGACCCCCTGGGGGGGGAGGGGGTTTCCCATACTATAGATCGATTTGAGTTTTTGGGCCCTTTTCCCCCCGGGTTCAAGTTAATGTTTCTAAGTCAAATTGTTTGGATTCTCCCCTTTCCATTCACCCTTCCTCACAACTGCTTTTTCAAAATTTTCCCATATCCCTGGGGGTGCCCCCCAAATTATTTTTGGGGTAAAAAATTTTGGTTTAAATCCCCTGAGGGCCATTTATCACCCCAAAATTTCCCCCCCCCTGTTCCCCAAAATTTGGTAAGGAACTAGAACGTTTGGTTTTCATCCCTTTTGCTCCCCTTTAAATTGCTTAAGGTCATCTTTCAAGATGAAAGACGTTTTCCCCAAAATACATATTTTTACAAACAATCCCCTTTTTGCTTTGGGCATAAAAATATCCGCCCAAATTTTTTACCGCTTTCCCTTTTTTTTCCTATGGAATTAAAAAAAAAAAGCCCCCGGTTTGCCCTTGGTAAAAATGACCTCCCAAAAGGATAGGGGGGGTGAAATTTTTTTCGGGTCTTTTTGGGTTTATAATTAGCCGCCCCCTGCATTCCCGGATCGGAAAGGGGGTTTAAAATTTCCCGATATTCCAATTTCCCCTAACTGAGGGGCACTTTGGGGACACCCATGGACGTTTTCCCGGCCTTTATTATACCAAATTTTTCTGCTCTTCCTAAGGGGCGGGGAAAAATTTTCCTCATTGTGAGGGACACGAACGGGGCGGGAAAGGG
This sequence comes from Phyllomedusa bahiana, assembly GCA_025379985.1. NCBI lineage: Eukaryota > Metazoa > Chordata > Amphibia > Anura > Hylidae > Phyllomedusa > Phyllomedusa bahiana. The sequence continues at coordinate 66,142 of JAODAL010008349.1, read as the reverse complement.
CCTTTTAGAAAAAGTTCTCTAGCCCTACCAGACCATAATACCTTCCCATTATTACACCGAATTTTAAAAAACCCGGCCTTTATTAACCCCCCAAATTTTAAAAACCCGGAGGGGTTTAAAGGGGGTCTTAACTATTTCTCAGTTTTTTCACCCCTTTCCCCCCAACGGGGTTTCTCCTCTAAAATTACCTTTAAAAATTTTCCTTGCCACCAAACGCATTTTTTTGGGTTAAATCCCGAAAAGTTAGTTTTTTTTAAAAAAAGGGTTTTGGGCTGAAGGGCCCTCTCATTTTAAGTTGAAAGCCCCTTTTTATAATGTCATTTGGGCCCCTTAAATTCTTCAAAAAACCACTCCTATCACGCTATATGTGGGCTTTCCCCTAGGGTTTTTTGAAGAGAAGGGGCCTTGCAGGGTTTTTTTAAGGGGAGAAGGTATATCCCAACCCGGGGGATCCCCTGATACAATCCTCCAGGGATGGCTTAAATCCATAAAATATAGTTAATGAGAAGTGGAGGACAGATTTTTTTAAAATTGCCCATTCCCAAATTTCGGCTTTTTAAAAAAACCCCCCCCCCCCCCCTCCAGTTGGTTTCCCAAACCCTTTTAAAATCCCGTCCTTTAAATTGGGCAACCCCCCGCACAGAATTTTTTTTTCCTTTTTTTTGGCCTGTGTGGAAACCATGAATTCTGGGAGACATTATACCAAAAATCTTTAACTTAATTTTTCGGTGTCAAATTTTAACCTTTTTGAGCCCAAAACAGCTTGTTTTCCCTAATTTTTCCACACATTTAAGGGAACCCCCCACCTTTTGCCCAAAATTTTATTAGCGGCTAAAAAAAAACCTCCTGGCCAAAAGGTTGGAAAAAAAATGTCCCCACATTGAGGAAAATGATCCAGGTGGTTAAAAAAAAATTATCTCGAAAGGACAGAATCGCATTTCAAAGGGCTAAAGGAAAAACCCAAAGCTCCCAAAAAATTTTTTTAAAAAAAGGCAGGGGGGTTCCTAGGTTAAATTTTTTACCCCCCAGGGATTTAAAGGAGATCATGCAGGCCTTTTTTTTACAAACCCCCTGGTTTTCTCTCCTCTCGGGCTACGGGCAAATCTGGGGGTTTGGGGTCTGTAAACCCATAAATGGGGACCTTTTTCCTCAGCAAATCCTGGGACCGTGCCCTGGGAAAACCCTTGGGAATGGAGCAGAGTTGGGGGTGAATTTTGGGCCTCTAACCCATTTTTTTCCCCGGTGTTATGGGGCGGGGGGGGGTGGCGTCTTTCAGCATTGTATCACACAAAAGGGTTTGTTTTTAAATTTTTATCCCCGACCTTCTTGATTAAATAGGGGTTTTTGATTTTTGTCTCTTAACATAACTTTGTTTGGGTACCCTGTTCCCGTGTTTTTTGGGGGTTTTTTTTGGGGTTTTTTTTTTTTTTGGGGGTTTCTTTTTTATTATTTTTTGTTTTTCTTTTTTAAATGAAGAAAGACTTCTTTTTTCTTCCCTTCTTATTATTATGATACCAAAGCATGTCCCTTAGTGCTATTTTGTTCTTTTAAATTTCTTTTGTTTTTTCTTATCTGTATAATGATTTCCTTTTATTATTTTTTTTGTGTCCGGGGGTAGTAAAACCATCTTTAAAGGGCAGGTTTTTTAAAATTTTTTTGTTATTTGGGAAAATTTAATAAAAAATTTTTTTTATAAAAAAAAAATTAAATTTGTCATGAATTCAAGGGCTTTGATTTTGATTGGCCCAAATTGATTTTTAGTGGAAATTTCCAATCAACTGTAATTGTAACCCTTATCCAACATTGGGGTTAGGGGAAAGGCTTTTTATTGGTTTGTAGGAGTTAACTTACTGATTCACAGTACTACCAGTCCGGTGGCACCCTCCATTCAAAACTTTTCCAGTTTAAAAATTTATATTAGTGTTTCCTAAGGTTTAAAAACCCCCAAATTTTTTGTTTAAATGGAAGTGAGTCAAGCTTAAAGTGATAATTGGGGGGGGGGGGGAAAAGTCGCAAAAATGGAGAGCTGTGGACAGTAAGTTTTAACCCCTTTCAAACCCTAAAAAAAAAAACTATTCTTGTTTTAAGTTAGTTACAGTTAGGATTGGGGTTAAGGTCACATTGAAAAAACAAGGTTTGGGATATATTGAGCCTGAATTTGTTCACAGGTTCAACAGTTTTAAAATAAACAAGGACATGTTTTAGCAACATTACTGACTAGTATAAATGCTAAATTTTGACAACTGAGATCAGATGTTATCCATGGTTGGAACTTACCATCTACCAAAATACATACATCCTTACTTTCAACCAGGCTGTTATTGTTTTAATATTAGGGTATTTAAAATGTTAATAACATTTTATAGACATTAAACAAGTTTGCTTCATAAGATACTACTGAACAGTCCCACAAATCATGCTAGTCTATGACATGACATCTGCTGAAGTTTCTATTTTAGTAAATAAATATGTTCCATTTAGAGCATCTTCTATCTCTATGTCGTGCTGTTATCCCTTCTAGAAATGTATTACTGAATCAACAAACTAGTGGTTACTATTCAAGTTTTCCAAAGGTACACCCCTGCACACACTGATTCTGTGAGATCTGATTGGACAATGTCAGGAGGTGGATAAATACACCCCCAATTGGTAACACCTAGCTGACATATTCAGTAATACATTTTCTAAAAGGAATAACAGCACAACACAGAATTATAAGAGAAGCTCTAGAACTGTTATTTCACCAGGTCCTCTAGAAAGGGTTATTCCTACTATAGACTTTGATGGCATATTGATATTAATGTACAGAACTCTCCATTCTCTTCTATGAAAGTTCCAACTATAGCACAGCTGTACTCAAAACTTAATTCTGAGCCAACACTTTCAAAGGTCTGAGAGAGGTGTGGGTCCCATCTTTAGGAACTACACCTATTAGTCTTTGATGGCATATCTTATCAATATGTCATCAAAATCTATGGCAACACGCCTTTAAATACAGTACTATATCAGTCACAGAACTCCAAGTTCGATTATGGATGAAATTCTGTGCTGATTAATCTACTAATATATCTAGTAAATTTTCATCTCCATTTTTAAGATACAAACCTTAAAATCTATTGCCCTTCACACAATCAGGGAGTTAATAATAACATTTTAACTAGCTCACAAATTTACTCTGACTTGTAAATTAAAAGGGTTTTGCCACGAAGTGAGTTCCTTACCTCTTATCAGCTATGGGGAGAATATAAACAAAGCATGCTGAGTCATGAACGGCTGCAGGGGTAAGAGGGAGGGGGTGAGCAGAGAGCTAGGAAGCAGGGAGCGTCTCTTCACCACTCACTTCCTAAATAAGATCAATCTCATCAGATAAAGCTTCACCCTGCAGTCCCCTCCATCTATCTCTATTCCTGCAGTGTCCCCACATCCCACCTCTACATCTGCTCATCACTATTCCCCCCTAACTTCCGTCTCTACTGTCACTCATGACAAGCTCTCCACTCTACTGTCCAAATCCAACTTCACTACCTGTAATCTTCACCCACTGTCATCTCACCTCATCCCTGACCTTAGCGCTGTTATCATCCCAGCCCTCGCCCATCTTTTTAACCTATCATTAACCTCTGGCATCTTTCCTTCCGCCTCTAAACATGCGGCCATCACACCCATCCTTAAGAAGCCATCTCTTGACCCCTCCTGTCTGTCCAACTATCGCCCTATCTCACTGCTTCCATTTGCCTCTAAACTAATTGAACAGCACGTCTATCTTCAACTTTCCTCTCATCTCTCCACCAACTCTCTCCTTGACCCACTGCAATCTGGCTTCCAACCCCACCACTCTATAGAAACCGCCCTAACCAAGGTCACCAACGACCTAGCAACTGCCAAAGCCTCACGCCACTACTCTGTGCTTCTCCTCCTAGACCTGTCCTCCGCCTTTGACACTGTCGACCATTCACTCCTCATACAAATCTTCTCCTCCCTCGGCATCACGGACTTGGCCCTTTCCTGGATATCCTCCTACCTCACTGATCGGACATTCAGTGTCTCTCACTCACACACCACCTCCTTCCCTTGCATGCTCTCTGTTGGTGTCCTCCAGGGGTCTGTCCTGGGCCCACTACTCTTTTCTATCTACACTCTTGGTCTGGGTCAACTAATAGCATCGCATGGCTTTCATTACCATCTGTATGCTGATGATACCCAACTCTATATCTCCGGCAGAGATATTACCTCTTTACTCTCCCAGATCCCTGTCTGTCTTTCGTCCATATCCTCCTTCTTCTCCTCACGTCTCCTCAAGCTAAACGTGGAGAAAACTGAATTCATCATCTTTCCACCGTCCCACTCCATCCCTCCACCTGATCTCTCTATCACAGTCAATGGCTACACTCTCTCACCAGCTCCACAAGTCCGCTGCCTTGGGATAGCCCTTGACTCCAATCTGTCCTTCAAACCGCACATCCAAAGCCTCACCTCTGCCTGCCGCCTCCACCTGAAAACTATCTCCCGTATTCGCTCATTCCTTAACTTCGAAAGCACAAAAATGCTGGTCCACGCCCTCGTCATCTCACGCCTAGACTATTGCAACATCTTTCTCTGTGGCCTCCCAGCTAGCCTCCCCTCCAATCCATCCTTAACTCTGCTGCCCATCTGATTCACCTCTCTCCTCGATACTCCTCTGCCTCTCCCCTCTCCCAATCCCTTCACTGGCTTCCCATTGCCCAGCGAATCCAGTTCTAGCTAGTAACCTTGACCTACAAGGCTCTCCATAACCATTCCCCTCCATACATATCTACCATAATCTCCAGATATCTCCCCTCACGCAATCTCCGCTCCTCACAGGACCTTCTTCTCTGCTCTCCCTGTGTCAACTCTTCACATAACCGTCTCCAAGACTTCTCCCGTGCTTCCCCCATACTCTGGAACTCACTGCCCCAACACCTCAGACTCTCCCCCCCTTTCACCAGCCTCAAAAGCAACCTGAAAACCCATCTCTTCAGGATTGCCTATAACCAACAATAACCCTGTTGTCACTACACTATCCACAACCATGTCTGCCCCTCACCTTCTGTCTCTTCTCATCTTCCTGTTAGAGTATAAGCCCTCACGGGCAGGGACCTCTCTCCTTCTGTACCAGTTGTTAGTTATTAATTTGTCACCTTTATACTTGTTTGAACTATGTTATGTATAAAGCATGAATGTATTGCGCTCTGGAACAAAGGGCGCTCAAAAATAAATATTAATAATAATAATAATAACATTACAACAGTGGATTCTCTATACAGGAGACAGACTCATACACTGCACTTTCTCCCCAGCCCCTTGCAAGCTCCTTTATGTTCCCTGTCGTCAAATAAGAACTGCAAACATGCAAGCGTGGCCGGATCAGCTCCCTGTCAGCTCCTGGTCGTGTCTAATGTAAACTTTCAGGAAACTAAGGGGGACTGAGCAATGCCGTAGCTCTCGCAGGCCTCACTTTTTGTAATCACATATATTTAGAAAAGTGATTAAATACCCATTTTGGAGGATCCCACGTCAACATTACATTGTGGCAAAACTCCTTTAAACACCAGTCTAAGAGACAAGGCTGCATGAGTTACATGTGGCTACGTGTTTTATAAGACTCACACCTCTTCATAAATTTGTAGCATTTTTGACTGTCCATGTGCAACTGATGGAAATTCAAATAGAGTTGCACTATAATTTATGCCACTTCCTAGAGTAAATTATAGTAAACACGTCAAGCCTTGTAGGCCATGTGCATCACTCTAAACTCCACCCTTTTTACTGAAAGTGGCAAAATTAGCATAAAATGCAGAAAGATCTATTTTTTTCTGAAAGTAAGGCATGAGCAAAAATGTGCAACTTGGTGCATCAGAAAATTGGCATGAATTACATAATAAATTCCTCCAATAGTCTCCCCTAGTGTTGGCTACAGACTATTAATCATCTCTATGGCTGCGTGAAAGGAAGTAGAGAATGACAATACTATAAAGATTTATACTTGCTCAGATGCGTGCACTACAAATTGTAATGATCTATTGACAGTGTTATTCCTTGGCTATCAATACCAATTTCAAAGATGTTGTTAGGATTTAGACTATGTTCCTTTTCATGCCTTCTACCCTAGACTCAGCCTGGGCTTTCAACTAAACCAATTAGGCTTTCGTACTGTGTCCAATCTGTGGCTGAGGAGGAGTAATTAAACCTGCCTGTTACTTCACCTTCTCCCTGTGATTGCGATTTGTATCTTGGCTTTATTCCACCTTGTTAAACCTGCTTTATGTTAGTATTTTCTGGTTCTTGACCCTAGCCTGTTTCCCCGTGGTTCTTTTGCTTTGCGATTTGGTTATTAGGAACTCTCCTGGTATTGACCTTGGCTTGTCTGACTTTGTTTATTCTTTGTTTGTTTTGTCTGCTCTGTTAACTCTTTTTTTGGTCTACCTTCCCCCTTAGTGTTTGTCTTCTTACACTCCTCTGGTAATATGCAATAAAGATCACACACCTCGGAATGTGTTAAGTGATTAGTCGAAAGGGATACCACTTTAGTGGTCCCAAGGGCACTCAAAAAAGTCAGTTAGATATAACTTGATATAACTATGGTAGATATAGCTATGTAAAAAGAGCTTTATTTAAATACATCAGACTCAAATCTGTTAGACATATCAAACTATAAAAGGGATGGTGGTGGGAATGGGGACGAAGTCCTTCACCATGTAGTGATTAGAGGTCACCTCATGAAATAGGTATAGAATTCCGTCTGGAGCTAGGCTGTGTGGTCATACGGTAACTCCTCTTGTTCTTGCAATTCAGTGGGTAAGGAGGTCATTCAGGTTTCATGATCTTTGAGAAGAAATATGGTTCTCAAAATCCAGTGGAATAACCTTGTGCAGACATGGAGATCTATATGTAATTCAGCGAAGATCCTTAGATGACGAACAATTGCGAGATTATTGTCTGCTCAAAGTGTCCTACTGTGGCGACCGATGTTGGAGAAAATATAATGGCCCAGAATGTTTTGATGTTTCAGGTCGGTAAACCCTTTCTCAAGCCATAGGCTCTAAATGTAAATGTACAAGTATAAAAAGCAAAGTACAAAAAGTGGGGAATATTAGGAGGGGAAATCAAATGTCTACAGGCAAGTTAACTCTTCTGTGATATTTCTCGTTGACTTTTACAGCAATATAGGGTCTTTACTTGTACACATAATGTTTGGCAATATTTCCTGTCTTTACGGGAAGTAAACTATTTCAAGTATGTCAATATTTCACCTTGATCCATACAGGAGACTTCATGCTAGGAGTAAATGGGGGGAGTATTAAGAAAAGGTAATAGATTGCTAAGATCAAACAGTTCTGCATTAGGAAGAATCCCCTCACTTAGCAGTTATACAAAAAAGGAACATTGAAGGGGTATTCCCATTTCATTGATTAGATTTAAACATGTAGGTAAAGGTAAACACTATTACCAAAGACATTGCTGTTTTGATTTTGCTTCTTTTCATTTAAGAGCATATCGTATCTTCTGCTTGTTACCTGCCACCTCTCTCTGTTCTTACAGGCTGCAGCAGTAGCCAGAATTGTGACATCACTCCATGCTGTGTGACTTATTGTGAAAGACAGACAGCTTGTTTATAATACTTACTGACGAGCTTTAACCCTTTAGAGCTCTGTAGCCTTGTGAACTACAGTTTACAAACCTCCTGCACTCATGTCACTGTACCAAGATCAGTTAGGAACAGCAAAGCTAATATGCCAAACACTGCTATAGAACCACCCACAACCTAACCAGTAAATGTGAGCCTGAAGCTGCCTGTAGCGCTGTAAAACAGAGACTTGAAACAAGCTATTATAGGGGTTGTCCAAGCTTTTTTTATATAATTTTTGCTACTAATGTCCTTTTAAAAAAAACAAAAGTTATACTCACCTCTCCACTCCACACGCCATCCTTACTCTTTGTCAGTCTTCTATTTACTTCTTGCGTCTTCTGAACGGGGACATTACTGCTGTCGCTGCCAGATAACAACTTTTAAAGGAAGCTGTCCAAACAGGGAAATCATGCAGTGGCATGTGACATCCCCATTGTGAAGAAGCAAAAAGTAAATAGAAGACTGGCACAGAGTGAGGATGGCACAGCACAGGGTCTGAGGTGACAGGAGAGGTGAGTATATATTTTTATCTTTTTTAAAAGGGTACTAGTAGCATATATATACTATGGACACGATGAAATGATAGAACAACATTTCTGACTACCATACCGGGATGGATTGCATTTTTGTAATGAAAGGACCTCTCTAAATTTGATTGCCTTCAAAACTAATTTTGATATTATAAATCAGTGTCATATATTTTATAAATGATTTTCTTTAAAAGTTAAAGGGGTTGTATCACCATGCTTTTTCTTAGAGCCACAAGCAGCTTCAGCTTCACACTTCTCACTCTTCCTAGTTAGGTTGTGAGTGGTTCTATAGCAGTGATTAGCATATCAGCTTTGTATTCCCAGCTCTTCTTATTGCACTGATATGACTGAAGGAGATCTTAAACATGAGCAAGTATTTTAACCTATTATTAGTCAAGTTCATACATATCATACAGCTGCTATGAAAGCATTAGAGAGGGAGCCAAACCCTGCTTATTCCATCATATTTGCTGTTGACTAGTGAGAAACATTGTAGGATTCCCCTCCTTACAGGAACTCTACTGTAAGCAAACAAGGGACTGGGTAATGAACCTAAAAGTAATGGAAAGCCAATGAAGGAGAAAACTAATTTTCAGGTCTTTCTGTCCTAGGTGCACCATAATGGGCATCTGGGGCACATTTTAGGTTGCTTATCCCCATTTTAATGGGTGGTAAGAATCTTCATAGGGCTTATATATCTCTGTAATGGTAGCAAACATGATAGAAGATAACTACTTGGGATAGGTAGATCTAATGCCTCATTATGTTGGATGAAGGCACAAGGTCAGCCTGTCCCAAGTAGTTAAGGGTGTAGTGGATTAAAGCAGAACCCAAAAGACCTGAATGATGCCTCATTTCTATTTTTGCTTCAGAGCCCCTATCTCCAATAAATGACACTGCTACTACTAATTACAATTCTAATAACAATACTATACAATTACTTATATAATTCTAATATTATTCCCCCCAAAAAAATCCATAACACATTATAATATATTTTATACATTATTTTAGATAACATTTTTGGTAAAAAAAAATTTGCGCAAATGGTAAAAAAATTATAAAAATTTTCAAAGCATAATTTTCTTTCAAAAAAGTTCACATTACTATTCTTGCGTTAATTTCTAAATCATGTGCCTGTCTTTTCTCTTTGCTATGTCAGAGCCTGATAATTAGACATAACCCCATGAGAAGTGGTCTCCTCTTAGGATATTGAGATGTACAATATTAGAAGTATTAGGGCATGCATTAAGAGGAACATTAGGAAATACAAGGATGGACACACTTGATAATTCAGAAACAGAAGTAAGATGGCAAATTATGGCTGTCCTCAAAATGATTACCGTAAGGTTGACTCTGCAGTCCAGCTCAGCAGATAAAATATGTGAGGGCAGATTGCACACACCGCAATAAAGAAACATTTACCATCTGAAGAAAATTCAACATCAGTGTTACATTTAATGCTTGTAAGGATTTGTTGGGATAGTCACACAAGGACAATAGCTAACTTTCTATTGAATGAATTTCTCACTCCATCTTCTATTATGTGCCACATTGCGGAAGGAATTTTTTGATTTTTTCCTGAATATACATTATGTATAGAAATAATTTAGATATCGCTGGGTCTACTCTCACCAGCTGTTAGATATAAATTATATATTAAACTGTATTTGCAATGGATCACTGGCTATGACAAGAAGTCTTCAGGAGGCTTTGTCATTGCAATGAAGTGTGTGCTTTTTAGTACAGCAGCTAATATGAGTTTCTTATTCATATCGTCCAAGTGTGTTCAAAAACATAATTCAAAAAATGGGCAGCACTTAATAGAGCTAATCTCTTGTTCTGATTCAGCCTTCAAGATCAACAGCCTGTAAATAAGTAAGGAAAAAAAGAGGCCTAAACGGATTTAGGGGCTGTTAATCTTCCCATAGTGGAATCTCCAGCTTCTTTAGACTTCACTCTTTGTTGACAGAAGTGGCTTACATTGTGCCAGCTCCAGTGGCTCAAAAGCCGGTTTCTTTTGAAGGGGTTGCTATCACCACTCTGCATGCGTGCCACCCTTACCCTGCACTGGGAAGATAGGCTGGCCACAGCAGTGTGAGGAGAGATTGAATTTGTGTGTCACTTCATAGCATATGCTGCATTCAGCCCCTGTAAGTGCAGAGCGAACTGTACGCGATGACAATGGGTAGTGCTACATGCTTCCTGCCTCCTCTTGCTCTTATTTGACTTTGTCTGCATCAGTGATTTTATTATGACAGCCTGAATACTGAGGAGGGAATTAAACTGTTAAGCAAGCATCAGAGGCTGTCTAATGTTTAATGCAAGAGTCGAAGCATGTAAGAACTGATAATGAATACAAACAGGACGACATCTTATTTGCTATGTTTTTACTAGGATGACTTGAGAGCTTTGACATCCTTTTGCAATTTTTTTTCTTCTCCAGTTTTTTTTTTTCCAAGGGGTTAAAAATCCCTAACAGCAGTGACAAACGTTGCCTAAATGTGATGTGAATTAAAGGCGGCTGTAGGAGATTGTAATACTTGGAAATCACCACCTATAATAATTATGTATAGATAGGAGCTAGTCATGGCTGTTAAAAGGTCACCCAGTGAGATGTAATTGCCTTTTTCATACTCCACTACATTTAGTAGGACAGAAGCACGACCCTGCTGGCAATTGCCATAAATATGCCATCTTGAGAATGTAATGAAACATGCCAGCACTCCCCAGCTCTTGCTGACTGCCCAATTCCAGCTCTGGCTTGGACAGAATAAGGAATAAAAAATGTAAATAAATAATTAAAATAATAATAATAATAACAATACAAATGGTAAGGGTCACATGGTGTAGGAGGCGAAAACAAAAAAAAGCAAACATTTTATTGAACCATGCAAATCAAAATTCACAGTAGATAAAATGCTTATAAGAAAACTTGATGAAAATGTGGCCCTCTCGAGAATGCCTAGCCGTGTATTACCCCCTTCTAGTAAAACTCTTTTTACAGTATAAGAAAATACTTTCTTATGGTCAGAATTGACAAAATGACCTCGGGATCTTTACCAGCATTAATACATTAAAAGTAATTTTTCTATTCCCTCATGCCATACAAATAAGCTCAAGTCAGAAAAGAAAAAAATACCTATTTAATGGATTATATACACATACTGTGCAAATTTACTGCAGAAAAATAGTATTTAGATTACACTGCTATCACTACAGTATGCTTTCTAGGAACACAACTCAGCAGAATTGCTTTCATAATATCTTAGTCACAGTAGTGTGAATAGATTATATTACAATTTATTATATACTGCTAACAATACATACAAAAACATTGTTGGTGACTCTAATGATTGACTTTTTTGTATTAAAGAATATTTTTATTAAGCTCTCTTATACATATTTATATATTTTTAGTATTTGTACAATTTTAATATGTTAATACGCTGAAAATAATTAGTATATGAATATTTATAGATAGATAGATAGATAGATATAATTAGAGGATTGGAGTATTGATATATTATATTACATGAAAATAAAATAAGTGTTCTGTATATACATAACCGTCCATTCTGTGCAATAAATAAACACATAGATTACATTAGTAGCATCATGGCTCATACATCGTAAATGGCATAGTTTTATATAACAGTCCAGAGCAAAATTTTGATACTTGATCATAACTGACAATAATGTAGCTGTCAAATATTGGATTTTTTTTGTTTTTTTAAGTGTTCAAGTTCTCTTTTCATTTTCATATCCCTATTCCTGTTATCCTCTTGAGTAACTGCTTCACTAGTTATTACCAATTGAATTTTCAATAGCAAACTTACCAAGCCCTAACTTTGACAAATTTTATTTCACATTTGTCAAAGGAAATAAAGCTGACAGCATTACAGGGGCTGTATACTAAACTAGTATCTCAATTCCAACAGTCTGTCCAACCCTACTCTCTCCAGGGAAGCATTAAATCTGGGCCCAATTCACAGCTTTGTTTGAACATTATATTTTCCCCTTTTCTTTCTACCTTTGATATTTATTTCAGTGTTAAATCTATTCTTCCCTTCATCTATTACCCTGTTTTATTTCTGTTTTTGAGAACCTATATTTTTGCTAATAAATATTCAGTACACCACTTCATCCTGTATTTAATATGCCCAGTGCACGGTTGCTATTCCAACTTCGCAACAGATTGAGTGGACATTCCACTGTTGCAGTGTAGTCATAAAAATCAGGAACTGAACTTATAAAATTCTACCTTCCCTCCCATACCATAGGTTTTGATTCAGTGTAATTTCAGTGCATTTCCCTTCTGGCAGCTTCCAGCACAGAACAGAACCACAGCTCCTCCCTGTGGTATACATGCTGGATTACTGGGCCTCCACACCAGAGATTTTTCTTCCTTCCTCTCTTATAATCATTTCCGAGTACAGCTGCGCTCACGTTTCTCAGCACCTCCTTATCTGTTCAGAAAGGAGTCTTAGGTCTCGGCTAATTTGGGTTATCAATTTAGTAAGTGTGTTAGAAAGAGTGTAGGCTGTTTCTAGACCATAAACCAGCATGTGGAGTAAAATTACACATCTTTAACTCTTTGGAGCTGCATTGTCTATTTTTTATCTATGTATCTTGTTTTTCTTTTTATCTAGCCATCTATCTCATATCTATCTGTTGAACCATCTATATGTAATATATTGTTTCTATTTCACTAACCAAATACAAAACTGAAACTAGTGGGTTTGCTGCAAAAAAAATTGGATGCGAACATGTATGTTTTATATAGTGGAAGATGTAACATGTGCTCCATCCCCCTAAGAGTTGAATATATGAAGCTGATGATAGATGATAGACCGGCCTAATAAATTATGTTAAATTCAATGATTTTAAAGAATTCTGGAAATATGTACAGTGCACCACAAAGAAACGACACAATTGTATGTAATACATCAGCTTACAATTTAGAAGTTGCAGTACTCAGATATACAGGAAAAATGCTGAATATTTTCACTCATGATTAGTGCAATATCTCAGCCTTATGAAAAGGTATTTTATTAATTATACTTGCATTAATGATACTTTTTCAATGGATCTTTCGGAGTGCTATACTTCATTCTTTTATTGTATGGGACCTGTATTAAGGACCAACTTGCACCCATCTTCTAATCCTCAGAGTGCTTTTTCCCTGAATTTATAGATACATAAATACACACACGAGAAATAAACATATGAATATAAACCTACAAACACACACATACAGTGTGCCATGTGTATGAATATTGTATATGATTAAGTCTCAAGAACACATTTTATAAAAATACAATATTTCCCCCGGAAAAAAAGAAAAAAAAAAATTTTAAAAAAAAAAATTTATTCTTTAATATAATTTACTGACAACTCAATAAATTATTCCTTATGGAAGGACAAAAAAAAAAAACATGAAATGTTTTATTGCAAATTGCCCAAAGGGACTTGGCAGGGACAGTAATCTGAGTGACCCAGTCAAGTCTCTGGGAAAACACAAAAATCACCCCCACAAATTCTTTTACACATATGTTATGATCAATATTCTTCAGAAAGCATTCTATATGTGATGTATCTAGTGAATGCGAGTATACCTGATATACTGTATACGCACACATTTTCTTCATTGTCTTAGAGATAAGTGGCAGAAAAAAAAATCATCAAATGCTAAACTATAGATGCAAAGAATAATAATGGTAGTTCAAAGGAAAATTTTTTAAAAAATTACCGTGTGCCCCCCCCCCCCAAAAAAAAAAAAAGCATAAACTGTCCGTATAAAAAATTTTCTAGAAAGTTTAATAAGTAAATATTTTATGATCTTATATTTTATGTTTATTTTATGTTATTTATGAAATTGTTTATATTATTAATATGTCTAAATATTATTTGTATTTGTAAGATATTTATCAAGAATTTGCACCGGTTTTTTAAAGCATAGATCTCATTTTTAGTCAGGTGTAAGAACTAATTTGGTTTAACATTTAGGTTAGTTGAATAAACAATTCAGGAAAATAAGTACAATATCATGAATATAAAACCTAAAGTGACAACATGACAATAACATAAAACATATCCCCTCTGACATCCAGACTTCTCCCCTGCTCAGTCAGTATCACCTAGGAACCTTGCACTGAACTGGTTAAGCTGCAGTTTTCATTAGGTTGGGCATATAAAATCTATTGAAACAATCACATTTGTTTACACTTTCCCTAAATCCGTACTGTATGTTATTTTTTTTTACAATAAATTCTGCCAAAGCCCAGATGTTTATAACGTGAATAATGAATGGAAAGTACAGTTTATTTGTTTTTAATGAAGTATGATTTTTTTTTATACAAGTAACTCGAGAACTTGGATTTAGGCACTCGAAGAAATGTATGTAAAAAATAATAAATAAAAAAACAAGTCACTGTTCCCCAGCTATGTTATTTTTTGAGGTTGTGAGGTGAATTAGAGAAGTAATGGTCTATTAAAATGGGGTTTGGATGAGTGTGGAGCATTTCTGTGATTCCATAAGAAAATATTTGAATTCAAGAGGTAAAACTGCAACCTTTGGGAACAAATACTTGTTTATACTAATACTAAATGTATATGCTGTACACAAATCAGCCACAACATTAAAACCACCTGCCTTGTATTGTCAATACAGCTCTGACTTCTCAAGCCATGGACTTCACAAGACCTCAGATGATGACCTGTATGTTCTGGCACCAAAATGTTAGCAGCAGATTTTTTAAGTCTTGAAAGTTGTGAGCTGGGCCCTCATGGATGAGGCTTATTTTCCAGCAATTCCCACAGACGCTCAATCACACTGAGATCTAGGAAATTTGTAGGCCAAGTCAACACATTGAACTCTTTAAAGTGGACCATGTATGAAAACTGTCTAGGTGTAAGAATATCTTTTGTGCCCATAGCACCAAATCAGAGCACACCGATCCTTTTTTCAGAGAGCTATCGGAAATGTAACGGGAGCTCTGATTGGTTGCTATGGGCAAAAAAGAAAGTCTTACTTCTAGACAGTCTTCATACATGAGGCCCTTTTACCTTTTTCTTCAAACCATGTATAAATGAGGTATGGCAGGACTAATTATCCTGCTGAAGAGGCTACTGCCACCAGGGAATATAACGGTGTATTGGTCTGTAACAAAGTGCACGTAGGTGGTACTTGTGAGGGCAGCATCAACTTGAACGCCAGGATTCAACGTTTCCCAGCAGAACATTTCCCAGAGCATCTCACTGTCTCTGCTGGATTGCCTCCTTCCCGTAGTGCATTCTTTTGTGAGGCAAATGAACATGGCCATTCACATGTAAAAGAAAACATAATACAGCTACTTTCATTACTTTCTAGTACATTCTTGATGCTCTTCTGGCCATTATAGATGTATTTGGTGGCAGATAGGATTTAGCATACTCAGCAACCTGCACTGTATGTTATGCCACATTTCTGCTGATACCATGCAGGAACTTTTTCAGCAATTTTTGTTACAGTAGCTCTGTTTTTTGGGACCAGATGGGGAAGCCTGCACTCCCAACATTCATCAGTTAAACTTGGGGGCATAGAACCCTGTGCTATCTACTTTACCTTTCAGTGGTTTTAATGTCATAGCTGATCAGTGTCTATCTATCTATCTATCTATCTATCTATCTATCTATCTATCTCTATCTATCTATCTATCTATCTATCTATCTATCTAATCAGTTTACCTGTGATCCTATTAATTTAAAAAAATCAAACAAAAGGAAAATAATTATATATTATGATACATTAACACAAAGGGCCACATATATGAAAACTGTTTAGATTTAAAACTCACTTTGTTGCCCATACGTTACTATGGGCAAAAAAGTGAGTTTTAGACGTAAACAGTTTTCATACATGTGGCCCAAAGTGCCAAAGATACGATTAACCTGATGGCTATGAAAAATTAAATCTACACATATTTCTTAGGTACCAGTAGAATCCCAAATGAAGCATGGAGGCTCAGTGGTTAGCACTGTTACCTTGCAGCACTGGGGTCCTGGGTTCAAATCCTACCATGGACAAAAAGTTTGTATTTTCTCCCCATGTTTGTGTGGATTTCCTTTAGGTACTCTAGTACATTCCAACAAACATATAGATAGCGTAACCTTAAATTTAGACTGTGAGCCCCAATGGGTACAGGGATCAAAGTGAATGATGACAAACTTTGTACAGTGCTACATAAATGGAATAAATAAATGCAAACATTAAATGGTTCTGCACATAGCTCCCCTCCATCCTTAAGCCTCTACCCTCATGTAAACAGTGTGGCCATGGGTGTGTTTGCTATGATCTAGGTATTTGCAGCAGTCTTTATGTTTTCATTTCTGCCATAGACTTCCATAAAAAAGACAACTCTGTTCTTCAAGGTAGTTGGGTTGATGTACATCAGCCAAACCTTGGACAAACAAGAGCCTATATCAATGTTTGTCATGTGAAAAATTCTTAGGGTCAGGAATCACAGCCGTTGTATGTCTGCTTTGTCCTATTGCTTTAATGTCAGATATATATTGCTAGGGATTTTTTGTGTGAGCTGAGCAGAAAGCTGCTGAAGTTTGTTTTCTAGAGGACTCCTAGGGCGACATGTATGAACCTGGTGCCGACTCGCTAGTTCGTCCTCAGTTTTTAATATTGTACGATCCAACAGTATATACGAAAGTGTCTCACAGCACTTTATAAATGTGTCCCATTCTAGGCAAAAGGTAGTCTCAGCCATGCCACTTGTATGGATATGAACAACAGTTTTGAGCCAAACTTTGGCACATTTCTGGGGCATCATGTGATTCCGGCATCCTGCATCTTTGGGGCATTGAAAAGTGTTGTGTCTGGCACAGACTGCACCAAGTTTTTCCATACAACGGTTCATACATTTATAGAACAGGGCAACAACAGTTTGGCTCAAAGCATGCTAAAAAAGGCACAGACCCATTCATACATGTTGCCCCTAGTATTCATACATTATGTGGATATTCAGCTTAAATAGCTGCTGTGACATGCTTCACCTTACACATGCTGAGATGTTCAATGGTAATAAAAGCTGGTCGTTGATGATAGTGCAGCATCTTAGTATTATAACAGTATTATTTAGTGATTTTATGAGGCCAAATATTATAGTGTTATCAATGCTATGTTAATCCACTCTCATCTTCCTGTTTTCCAGGCTTGTCTAGTATTCAAATTCATGGTTGCATGGAGGGACCACTTAGGCACAATAAGAGACAGGAAGCAGGCATCTGTGTGTGACAAGCAGTTCTGGTTGCTGCTCGTCACATACAGAAGAGCAGAACAGATTTATGTCTTAGAGCATCTGAGTGGAGATAGAAACACACTGTACAATGAATCTATGCAGAGAATGTACATAGGGTGTTGACAGCATTAGAAAGTAGTCACACCTAAAAGTGAACATTGTATGTCAGTTCCTATTATGGACAATGAGCAGTACCCTATATAGCGATAATTATTTTTTACCAGAAGGATGCCTGACAATAAGCTGGTCATAGGACGTCCACTACTAGAACCCACAAGTATTTTACAAATTCCATGACCTTAGTTTGAAATAAGCACTATGACTACATAAGCTATCGTCATTCTTAGATGACCATTTGTAAATAAACCATAATTGCACCAACAATGTAAAACAAGACAAAAGTAGCTGATTGGCAAATTTAGATCTGCTATACTGTTTAGGGTTTATTCATAAGTGACAGAATTGCTATAGAAATTTATGTGATTGAAAATCAGTTCTATACATTTCAATAGGGTAGTTTCAGCTGCAGTCACACAAATTTCTAAAGCCTATTCAAGATTAAAATGATTAGCCCTAGACATTTTTGCAACAAATCTGCAGTGTGTGAATACACTCTAAATGTAATGTTTCATGTATTCTGTGCATGGAAAATGTTTCCCTTTCATGGCAAATATTCAATGTTTTACATAGTCAGTGTTATAACACACTAATGTAATAATCTTATAGATATTTGCATAGTTGTCTTTTGACTTTGACATCTTGGACGACATTTCAGTTTCACTTCTCTGGGGTTAAATGTGCCAAAAGTGAGTATTCCGCCTTTTTCCCCTATGTATGGGGAGTCATTTGAACATGTTTGGTGCACTGTGCACCAAACCCATCACTTTGTAGTGCGCCAAACATGTGGGGGTGATTTGGAGGCGTGTCACACCACATTTGTAGTATTAGACACATTTATGATAATTACAATGTATGATAATTATCAAACAATATTAAATAAAATTACATACATTTAATAATAAATGATATAATATAAAATAAATATAAAATGATATAATGTTAAAAATATAAAATTATCTCCTATAAAATGTATTTAAAATTAATATAATGTAAATTAAATTTAAAATTAAATAATAGAAATTAATGAAACCAATACAGGCTCTACCATAAATCCCATTCTCAATTAATTGTTTTAGCAGCCATTATCGAATCCTGCCATTCATCTATACACGTTTGGTGCATTACTAATGTGCAAAGTACCGTGGCGTGACAAACATATACATTGGATGCGTTGAACTTTAGGCACCATTTATCACTGCAAATTCACCAATTTCATATATTCATTCGCATTATACACTGAAAAAAAGACACAAAAAAATTGTGTTGCCACTCCAAGTTTCATACATGTCGCCTCTTGTCTTTTGATTTATCCAATTCATACAGATGTAGCAGAGCTGAATTTGTCATTTTGATTTGGCACTAATCTAATTCTAATACTGCAATAAAGATATATTTAAAAATCCTATTCTACACTAGTTCTCCAAGATGCAAATCAGTTTGATTGCCTGGGAATCACAGATTTGGTGAACTCTACCATCTTTAATCAGAATCTGTTACTTGTGGCTTGCTGTGGGACAGCAGATAAAGCTTCTACAATTTGTTGTGTCAGTGAATTCTTAAGATGATTGTTCAATGCAGTTAAAGACAAATCCAACACTGCTGCACTTTCTACCTCCACACCTAAGGGTACATGTATGAACCTGGTGTTGACTCGCCAGTTCTACCACTGTTTTTAAGGCCTGGGTTCACATGGCATTGTACACGCCGCTATATGCCTACGGTTTTAGTACACGCTGACCTTCTAAAGCCTGCGTGCCTCCCACATTCACTCTACCTTTTCCTGGCGCGCCGCATCGGCACTCAAATACGCCATGTGAGCATACCTTTTTAGTGTACAATCTCACAGTATGTATGAAAGTTTATCATACTGCTTTATAAATGTGTCACATTCTATGCCAAAAGAGCACCATGCCACTTTGAAACTGGTTTGGTTCTGCACCATTTGGTTTGGTTCTGCGCATTTTTGGCGCATTGTGTAACTCTGGCGTGACACACCTCTGCATCTTTGGTGCATTCAAAAGTGTTGTGTCAGGCGCAGATTTCACCAAGTTTTGGCGTACGACGGTTCATACATCTATAGAACAGGGCAACAACAGTTTGGCTCAAAGCATGGCAAAAAAAGGCACAGACCCATTCATACATGTTGCCCCTAGTATTCATACATTATATAGATACTAAGCTTAAATAGCTGCTGTGACATGCTTCACCTTACACATGCTGAGATGTTCAATGGTAATAAAAGCTGGTCGTTGATGGTCCAGCCCCATTCATACATGTCACTCCTAGTGCCCGTTGCAAATAGTAACTAATAATATACAATAAACACAGTGCTACCGGCTGTATGTTTGGTACTACTAGAGAAATGAAGCTCAGTTTTCCCCAAAGAATAAAATTTCCTATGTCCAGTGTGCTAAATCTATCTCTATTTGAAAATTAGACCACATAGAATAGCAAGGGAAAGATATTTTATTGACATTTTTAATGACTGCGTCCTCACTTATCATAGCTTAATAAACCTGCCCCCATGCTTTATTTTACCCTCTATAGTATATTCTCTTCTTTGACATCAGCAGCACACGAGAGGGGAGTCAGAGATGTCTGCTTCATTATCAAGTTATTAAACAGCCAGGAAATCTTGAAATCTTAAATTATTGGTGATATCATCATATTTACCCCAAACCTTTCCCTAATGACACTTCTTACCATGTGTTGCTGTTCTGCATTATATATATATAATATATATATATATATATATATATATATTATATATATATATATATATATATATATATATATTTATATATATATATATTATATAAATATATCTGTCTGTGTGTGGTGTGTGTCAGTGTAGCAGATGTGAGTTCTCTAGATGCAGTAAACATTTGTTTTTTTAAGACACAAATTGCTATGATCCTGAAGATAAATATTGCATAGCACTGTATGTACAGTAAGTAAATTAAATGAAGTTATAGATGTGGCACACACAATGTAGCCCTAACGGGTAGCATGACAATTTCAGCTCTGGAGATTTAAACATAGACAGACTGACAAATAGGGAACTATATCATTGTCAATTTGAACAACTGTATTGTGATATCTGAAGAAGTAAATGTACTGTATTATCTTACAGCTTTTATTTTACACTAAAGAAACAGTTAAACGACAAGCTCAGCTCTGCTATATCTATTTTTGAAACTAAAAATAACTAGTGAACTAGAGACATTTAATTGTGATGTGTCCTTCCTGCGAGGATGTCAGCAGAGCGCTCTTCACTGTGTCTTGAACCTGGTTGATACCACTTCTCAATAATTCCCGATACATTATTGCATTTTTGAACTTCTTCCTCTTTAATACTTTGCTTCCTTTAATGGGTGACTGGATATATTCTACCGTGTATTTTTTGTGACACAGAAGCAGTGGATAAGTCTATGATGCACTTCAGCTATGTGATTTAAAACTCCCATACCATATGTTTTCTCACCGGAATGCCTTGTCTTGCAAAATTACAGGATTCAAGGCTTAAAAACACAATTAGGTAGTTTCAAATGAAGTATTAAAGAAAACGAATAAATCAGAACTGATACAATTTACATATTTTATACACAGAACTTAATTTATGTTCTAAATTCTTGCTTTGTTCTATCTGAAGAGTCTGGGTTATTACTAAAATATCATGTTACTTGATTTTCTTATCAGGTTGTTTAGGCATCAATTTATAATGAGTTGTTAAGAAATTAATATACTATATATATTATGATAACGTATGCGGAATAGAGAAGCGAAGCTCCTACTGCATAAATTTTTTAGATAATAAAAAAATAAATTGCTAAAATTATTGGGTGATTAAACATAATCTATTCTTCCTACTTTTTTTTATCTATAGATAATATACTACGACTAACAGATAACATTTAGTATTTCTTCTTATTATATTATTTTTTATTTAGTAAGTTTTCTCAGTTTGCTCCAAAAATATTTTTGTGTAGTAAAAGTAAAATATCAGAGCAGTAAGAAGTTTTTAATACACCTGACTATGCGTAGATAATGTACTGTATAAATGTTGCTCTGCAAAATATAGAAAGTGCAAACTGCTCTGCTATGTAATTAGACACTGGTGCAACTATGCAGATTTGGGTAATGCTTAGCAATGTATATATGCAGCGGAGCTGAGAACGCCATTTGGCTCTACTCAGTGTGATATCAAAATGTGTTATCTGTGGTTTTACATAGGAATGCAGGCACACCAGGCAGGCACACTTATGACAAACTAAACTCTGCTACATTTGCACATTTATCAGCTATTGAAAATGTTACTGAAATGTATTTTCCATAGTTCCTGGAACCTGATCTACTTCTACTGGTAATTTTAGCCCTGTTTTGCAGTGGGATGTGCTTTGTCGTAGCATTTGCACAATGTGTTAAATCACTCTCCAGGCACTTACGATGATTTTACCATGATGTTGCATTTCAAAGCTGCTTTCTGCTATAGCAAGTGAGTTGACAGCCGTGCATAGCTGGGACTGCACACCCTTACGCTGGATATGTAGGGAATTTCCTTTTCCCTCGTTTTGCTTCTGAGAGCTGTTGTGTTTTAAGAGCGCAATCTCTTTTGAAACTACACATCATTTTTTCCCGCAGCCTAGAGCTACATTCTAATATGACAACGTGCTCACATCACCCACCATTTCCCAGTCATCCCTATGACAGCTTGACTATTTCAGTGCCTGGGCTTATAACATACTGTACTTAAAAGGGTTAACATATATATGTATGTATGTTATGTATACATATTTTTATTATATATATATATATATATTATATATATATATTATACTATATATTTTTATATTTGTGTGTGTGTGTGTGTGTGTGTGTGTGTGTGTGGTGTGTGTGTGCGTGCATGTATATAACCCTGCTGACACTACACCTTAATACAATCATCTCCATACCGTACCTTCTGTCTCTTTCCACTTCCATTGTACATTGTAAGCCTCCACAGGCAGAATACTCTCTCTTTCTGTATCAGTTTATTGGTTACTTAGTGCTAATAACTGAACAAGCTGAGCATAATTTACTACTGTCTGGGGTCACTTAATTTCTGAAAAGTTATGGATGATACAAGATAACTCAGTAAAGTCACCTGAACCATTGGCTACAAAACACATTATGGTATTGTGATTGGTTATACTTTCGTTTTTATACATGCACAATATAGACAATATAGATAAATAGATCGATGGATAGCTCAATTATATTATATAAAATATATATATATATATATATATATATTTATATTTAGTACAGATACATCTGTCATTTCCCTGTTTGATTAAGTTTACCCTTCATTCCCACGCAAAACCATAAACATGTTAAGATGTTCTACCTAGTTTTATTTTATTTATTTAATTCATTTATATAGCACTGTTATATTTCACAGCATTGCACATAGATTTTTTTTCCATTTATATTGGTCCCTGTCCTCATTGGGGCTCACATTCTAAATTAAAATTCAGCTTTACAGCACTGATCTGTGAGAATTTCTACTTGGCGTGCTAATATAATAATGTGTTGTATGTAGTTTTGCATACGATTGCATATAAATCAAATAAGTTAATAACTATGTCTAAAGAGAATACCTTGTGCTACATAAATGCACAGAACATTGTCCCATATAAAACTCTGCTGTATTTTGCAGATTTTACTGGACCAGCTGCTGAGACTTATACCTGCCAGTGTATAACCAAATACAACCTGCAGTATAATTTCACTCTTTCAAACCTCCTCTACTCTTTATCCTCATAAATTTCTTATGAGGTCATATAACTAGGCAGACTTTTTTCTAGACTGTGGGTTAAGAGGGGTGATTCTCCCAATGACAACTCCTCTTTAGTAGACGCCGGAGTGAAAATCAGCTGATCCCTGTGAGTCTAGCTTTTCCAACTCTACAGCTGATATACCCAGTGATGCCACCTCTGGTGATAGATTGTCATTGCATCAGCTGTAGGGGGAAGTAAATTGTTGCATGCCAGTTATTCTCATGGTTGGTCGCTCATGCAGCCTGTGGAGGGTTACCCTCTTACAGAGCAACTATCTGTTCTGGCACATAGGGGGCTCCTAAATGGGTGACACCATGTATGACATCCTAATGGAGAATGGAGCAGACTTACTTAGACTGACTTCTCACATGCTTTTATAAAATTATAAGGGCTTTGGAGTAAGATGCAGAAATTTTTTTAAGCGGAACATGCCTCTTCTTACATGTTTCTTCTGTGGCTGTGCATGTTCCACAAATTAACTTTTACACTGGAAATGAGCTATGAGATCATTTCTAACTGTTTCTGGCATACTTTATAGTAAATCTGTTGGGCAGGTGAGATCCTGCCTCATTTCACTGAGACTTTTCCTATTTTCCCTTTAACCTCTTCAAGGTCCTCACTAGAGTCATCCGTATCAGTCTTCTAAGATCACTAATTCAGTTTTCGCTAAGAAATAAGCCTAGACTTGACCGCAGAATTCTAACAAGTAAAAACAATTTATACTATGTTTGTATCATTTTAAGTAGTAGTAATTTAATTTTTTTGTAGATTTTAAAGAAATATTTCCACCTCATATTTTCTTGGCTATGTTCAGAAATCCCATAGAAATCAATGGAGAGATGTGTGGCCACTTCTCTATTTGCATTGGCCATGGTATGAAGCAGGTCGGGGGTTCAGGGGACACCCATTCTAGGGGCAGGTGGAGGTCCAAAAGTTGAGACCTGTATCTATCACCATTGTGAATATGCCACAAATTTGTAAATGAGAATACCCCTTTAATTTTGACTGTTGCTTGAAAGTGGATTCTACTTCTAAAGTCTGTAACTAAATGTGCTAAATGTGAGTGGTTTTTATTCTACATTGTAATATTAGATTGTTAGAATGTTATATACATGTTGTTAAAGCAATATTTATAGGGATTTTACCACTAAACAAAACCCTTTTTGGGCCTGGCTCATAGTGAGTTAGGAGCCAGCCTCAGTGAATGGGGAGATGGTCACGTTTGTGCTATTCTCCTCATACTTTTCCATGGCTATTCTGAATATGTATGTGTATGTGCCAAGTATGTGTGTTCAACTATTTTTGAAACTCCCATAGACATGCAGTAAATGTGAGAGAGCTGCTTCTGCTTTTGGGCTTCTCCCCATTCACGGAGGCCAGCTCATAGAAAGGGATTTTGCTAAATGGCAAATTCCCTCTAAAGGGGTTATACCATGAGGCAAAATAGCCTGTACAGGTTGCTCCCAGCTAGCTGCGAACCAACCAATGCGTGAGAATGAGGAGGACAACACTTGCGGCCTTCCTTTCCATTCACTTGAAAGAAATATAGCTGAGGACACTCACTCTGCTTTATATTCAAGAACTCTCATAGAAGTGAATGGAGAGAAGGGCCGCAAACGGTGCCATTATACAAGGTCGGCTTGCAGCTGACTGAGATCGATGTGTGCAGGGGGTTTTACCTCATGGCAAAACCCCTTTAACTTTTGTCTTTTTGGTGACAATGCAACTAGGTAGAGCTCTCAAATTTGTTTCTAAAATGCATAAAATAAAAAAAAAAGTTGCACTCACAGTTGCCGGTTAGTGATGAGCGATTTACTTTTTTTTATGTGACGTCGTCACGGGTCGATAGTCGATATCGGCAGATTATCAATAAGATTATCGATAGTCGATAATAGATTATTGCTGATGGACTCAATTAAAGTCTTGGGAGAGGAACAACACTTGCAATCTTACACCCAACCAGGGATGGGATGTGGAGAATTAACATCCCAAACAGCCAAACTGTATACGTGCTACATCTTAGCAGACAATTAGGTTATAAAAGCCACAGAATAAAAAAATCAAAGACCCATTCACTATCCCTGTCTTGTACCACTAGCCTGACCTGAAACCTGCCATGACCACAAATTAAAAAGTGCCAGAAAGGCAGTATGTTTTGAAAAAAACCATCATTTTACTTGAACTGGACATTGATATCTGTCTGGAAACGCAGCATGAGCCCCTAAACCTGCATGACCCCAGATTAAAAGTGCCGGACAAGGAGTCTTTTCAACCACCATTTTAGTTGAACTGGACATGAACTATAAAAACTGTCTGTTAATCCGAAGTATTATGACCATTAAACCTGTTGCCCCACAGGATTAACAAGTATGGGAAAGGTAGTCTTTCAACACCATTTTAGTTGAACTGGACATTAACTATAACTGTTGTACCACAGTTCTGGCCATTATGACCTGTCTGACCCATCAGATTAAAAAGCGCAAGAAAAGAGGAGTCTTGAACCACCATGTTAGTTGAACTGGACATGTTGACTATACTGTCCCGGGACAATCAGGACCCTAAACCGTTTGCCACAGCTCCCAAAGTTGGCACTATGCTATTTTGTGACATTGACTCTCATTTAGTATATTTTTGTAACTGAAATTTGTTTACCGAATTTATTTAGGAAAGTTTTTATTTATAGTTTTACGATTATTACCATTTGCTTTTTGTCAAGTGTGATAAACATACAACCAGTACTACCCCCTCCCTGCAGTTTTTAAAGGTATTTTTTTACATGTGTAGATGTGTTAATTCGTCTGCTGCACACCCCTAAAGTAATCGAATGTCCTAATCATCCCCAAACACTTCTTAGTGGTGAGGAAGACATTTGCCTCCTGGCTTCTGAGACTGATTCAGCCAGTCAATTCAAGGGTGTCATTTTTCCTCCAATCCTATCTTCGATTGAGTTAGGGACAGCCTCCCCTGGAGATCAAATGAAGCGACCCCATAGTGACTCCAGCCAGAAATTTTAAGCCTCTAAATTGTGCAATTTGGTTCAGCCCTGGACCTTTTTGGACATACTGTAACCTCACAGAAATCACTTTTTCAAAATCTGATTTTTAGCGAATTTGAAGCTCTCCTGATTGCCCCTAACTCGGTGAAAGCTCAGTGCGCCGTCAGCCATCTGTTAACTCGGAGCTCCAGCTGCCAAGACTTAAGTGGGTGTGGTTGCGAGACCAGGCGGGCGTCCGTTCACTCTCTATAACACGCGTAAAAATTTGCCTTATGACGCAGCAACGAAACAGTCGTGCTGAAGCAGAGGTGCGGAAGCGATGAAGTGTTGAGGTTTAAGAACCTCCAGCCTTTTCCTTTAGTACTACAGTCTCTTAAGACCATGGGTTATAGCGCTATGCCCCATCTCTATAAATGAGTGCGGACCAGAATTGAGCTTCACTTGGAAAATGTACATGTGATGGTTTAATTTTTATGTTGCTCGCGCACTGTTCCCACCATTGGTGCCCTTTTTTTTGGATCATTTTTTTTTGTCTCATTTTCGCATAACGTGCCTGGAGGAAATTGTGGCGGTTCTGGTGACTTTGTTGTTCTCTGATCCGTGCGTCCATGACTTCCTCATTGTATCCTCTGAATAAAAACACCTACATTTTTTTCAGGTCAAGTTTTTCCAATTGTAACCTCCTTGTTTACAATATTACATGAGGGCAATATTTTTTGTACAGTTCTGTTGTACATGCAAGTTTTAATATGTTATTAATACAGTTTAATTCTAAGAAAACACATTTTAAAAATAGGATGGAATCTCACCATGGTCATATTGTTTTTTTTTAATTGTTAATTAAATGGGTTGTTGATCTCTATACAGGGATTGATTTAGCTATTGTTAAAAGATCTTGCAAAAAACGTAGTAATGTGTGCAATATGTGTCCAAGTAACTGTGTCCGTTAACCCTATTTCTGTTTCTGAACAGGACCATACACCCTTGTATAACCATTACTTGACATTGTGAAGAACCAATATGTCTGTTAGGAAAACAACATTTTTCTTATAATAGGACCTGTAGTATAGCTGCCTGTTCACAGCCATAAAATGCCCCCACGTAAAACTTCAACACTCGCGCTCCTAGGAGCCACTTATTGAATATAATTGTTGAAGAACAATTGTTTATGTTAAGATAGGAAGATAAATAATCACAAAAAACATTTTTTTATTACTAGACCTGATAGTATATGCTAAGCTATTCACCACCGCAAAATTAGCCCGCAAAAAATTCCAACACCATGACCCTTTGATGCCATAACTTTTGACAATTGTTGAAGAACATAAAATTGTACTGTTAGAAGGAAGAAAGAGATAATCATATTTTTTTTTAGAAAAGAGACCTGATTAGTAATGCTGTCAATTTCGCAAAGCAGCAAATGAAACCACCAAATAAAAATTATTAAAAAAAGAACTTCTCAGCACAGTGTAATTTAGTTTGATAAATTAGAATAGAGGGAAGAAAATGCACTTTAAAAAGCCACCATTTCTGTTTACACTTATAAATTCCTTATAATAGGATCATGGATTTATAGCTGTATATCATCACAAAAACCAGCAACATGACCCATAATAAAAAAAAAAAATTATAAATATGACTTCTCAGCCCACTATTTAACAATTGTGATAGAGGAAAAATGCCACTTAGACTAGCACATTTCTGTTACCTAAAGGACCAAATAAATATATAATGCTGTATCTCAACGCAAACATGAGATCCTCAAAAAACCAATTGAACATTGCGCGGGAAAAACTTCTAAAGGATTAAATGTGAGGTTAAATGGAAATTACGTTGTTATTCTTGGAAACCATGTGTCTTTTAGAGTGTCTCCCTTTCACAGCTAAAAATTACCTAGTCAAATAATGAATACTTTTCCACTTAGTGGAGAAAAAGTAAAATAAAAATTGTACGCAAGTGATAGATAGCAAATGATCATTTTAATAACAGAAAAAGTTTATTCAAGAGGGACCATTCTGTTGAAGAGGAAATGTGAAAAGTAAAGTAGACCAAGAACTAATCTCGGCTGACCTCGAGCAATTGGGTAGGTGACAAATCATCAGAAGCAATCTCAATGCCCGGATTCATCTTGATTGAAAGTCATAATCGATTCCAACAATAATTGATCTGATGGAAAGTTGGATTTCGTTATGATCCTGTAATGCCTTCCTCCAGCGTTCTGAAAGGCACGTACATCTCAGATTATGGTACGCTGGCTGTATACTGGAGCAGGACAACACCTCTATGGACTTGTGGCAGAGGAATAGCGTAAGCTCGGGCCCATTCGTTCCCATTTTTGGATCCCCAGAAAGGTCATAAATTAAGGTTTCTCATGTTGAATTAAACGAAAACACACCAATAAAATATATCTGATTGTATGGTTAGAAGACTGCAGATGTCGTTGACACCATGGATTTAAAGCTGGTCTCTGTGTGTTGGAATGATGATTGCACATGCATTGCCTGCGTTAGGCGAGGGTGTGGAATAAATAAGAATTGCCAGAGGTCACCAACATTAGGCTTTCTGCCACATTGCCTGCTGCTGCCGTTACGGGCTAAACTTGCACTCTACAGCAAGTCACGTCACTGATGTTGTTCACCGTGCCATTTGCGGAAAGTGCAGCAGACCGAAACAGATGTCTCCAGTTGATCAATCCGCTGGTCTCATTTCCTGCCTTTTACTCTCTCTTTTGGGTGGGTGGAAGAAAGTGCTGAGTTTTATTTTGGACGGGATCCAGGAGGGGTGGGCCACCCAGTAACTGTTGTTCATTTTTGATGGCGCCCGTATAGGCGAGGATCATGTTGGATGAACTGGAGCATCCAAGCACTCATGTGAGAGATGTGAGCCTTGATGTTCCCACGCCTCTGGGTTGAGGGCATAGCAAATCATCTTCTCTGCTGCTCAAAATTCTGCCAACCTCTTGCAATTGGCAGGGACGTCTGGCTGTGAGGAAGACGTCCTCCTCCTTCTCCTCCTCCGCCTCCCTCCTCTTCCTCCTCCTCCCCTTCCTCAGGCACACTTCAAACACAGCCCTGACTTGCCTCGAATGATGCACCCTGAGAGCTGAGGTGCCGCCTTGCACTAGCTCTGGGAACCTGAACCACTGCCTAATTGAAGACCGATAAAATTGAGAAACTTTCGGGTCCTTGTGGAATGTTGACGGAGAGAAAGGCTCGCCGTGTGCTGCATCGTGTCCGTCCCTCCTCCGTGCTGGCGGGGACCTGATGTTTCAGAGTGCTCCAAACAATCGTTCCAGAAATTAAGTTCACCACAATGCTCATGCTGACCAAGGCATTGTCGTCACTGGGACCATTTTGGTGGCTTCTTCAAACTGGCAAGATGGTGCAGAGCTGTCTTTCACCTGCCTTCACTCTCGTGCTCAACACCCGAGGTCTGCACCGCCTGCTTGTCAGGCATGTGTCACTTCGTACTGCGTAATGGCTATGGCGGCTGCTGCACAATCGCTGGAGCATGTGGATGGGTGGAAATTCCACGCGTCGTTGCCATCGTCAACAATGAGACGGTTGACGGGTTCGCGAAGGCGAAGAGCTGACGCTGCAACGCAGCCAGGCGAGGATGAAGCAGGGTGTGGAACGGCGGAGCTGTTGGAAGTTGCGTAACGTCAGAACATCGAGGCCTTCTTCAGCAGGAAAGGTCCATACCGTGGTAGCTCTTTAAAAATTTCTGGACGACAAGGGTTCATGCCATGTGCAGGCATAGGGGAGTGTGCTCCAGCCTGTACCGTCTTAAGGTGCGGGTTACAGCAGATTTCGCCGTTATCACACACCACTTGCCTGGCACAGGTCTGGTCCACCCCTAGCAGCGCTCGGTCTCGTTGCGGGAGTGCCGTATCACGGCTCTGACCTCGGTTGTGGACGTCTCCAAGGGATTAATTTTAACACACTCGGCCTGGGTGTCTCTGGCACGGTTGATGGCCACCAGAGACCTTGGGGGGAACGAGCCCTGCACCATCCCTTACGGTTTGAAAGAGCGTTGCGCCGGCCTGAGAAGGATACCGTCACCCCCAAGAGACATCCACCAGCTCACCCAGTGAGCTGTCACATGAGATATAGCGGCTTGGCCTTTTGCTTACTAGTCCATGTGTGTCGGTGAGTTGGAGTGGACTTTTCCGGAACAGATGCTTGACACGCGCTTGAAATTTTAGATGACACGTGCGGGCCAGGGCTAGGGGACGGCATTTCTGGCAAAGAAATGCCTGCTCGGCATCTGGTATTGGGTGGCAGGCGAGGGGCCACGGACGTGGCGGGAACCCGCATCTGTGGTCACAGACGGACAAAGCAACATTCCAAGTGCCAAAAGCCTGGCAATGCGACATGCAGGCTTTGGCTTTTGGTCATGGTTTGGGTTAAGTGTTTCTCTGGCTACCCAAACCTGTGAATGACAGAAGGCTGGTGCTAGAATGGCCGCTGCCTCTCGGGCGTGCAGGGTCGTCAATACTGACGGGAAGGAGAAGGGGGTAGATGGCGTCTTCTGGTGGTGCTGTTGGTATTCGGGCGCCGGTGGGAAGGCTGAAGCTGGAGGCTGATCCCTGATCATGACTCAGAGAGTACATGGGCAGCTGAGGAACGCTTGGTGGTGCTGCGGTAGGATGGGAGGAGGCGGCGAAGAGGGTGTGACAGTGGTTGGAGGCCCAGGCGTCTGACGTGCTTTGGCCTGGTGTTTGGCCAAGTGTTCCCTCGTTATTTCAACTCCTGCATTCACTGCATTGTGACTAGACATGTTGGTGGTGGTGAACCACTTAAGGTTCTTGCCTCTACTTATTGCGTGGATGAAAGGCTTTGTATATGACATCGCTGGTGGCAATCAGGGGCTTGCTCAAAGAAGGCCCAAGGCTTGAGAGGGTTCCGTGGACCTTTTTGACGGCGTTTTAAGCGAGGGGCTGGGGTTGGCGCTGACCGTGGCTGGCGGGAATCATATCAGCGGATCTTCTGCGATCGCCCTTCCTGGTTTTGTGCCGGGTCCCGTAATTGAACTACCCCATCTCTTTCCTCTTCGTCCATGAGTGAAGCACTCGCAAGCAATATGCTGCGGAAAAGACCAGATGGAGCCGCAATGTCGTCATCAGTCTTCATCATCAACACAGGTGACTTGGTCGTCCTGACTTTCTGCAGCCAAGAAAGAGCGGGCCTACAAGCAAGGGGCCTGCTCAAGGCCCGTTGTGACGAGTTCGCCGGGATTTTGCGATTGACCGGCTCCTTCACCTCCTTGATGGCATCAGGTAACTGGGCGTTCAGAGCAGACCTAAATCATCTCTTGATCTTTAAACATGCCTTTGACCCCAACGCATTTTGTCATCAAGAGGTCTTCAGGAAATGGATTATCTCACAGGGTGGAGACACAGCCGTTGAAGATTGGGACTTGCTTTCATGTTGGACGGCCTGCTGATGATGCTGATGACGACATTTGTGGGCTGTGACCTGGGGAGACGCGGAGGTAAGACAGCTAGATGAGGGTGCTTTAACCACTGATTAGGACCAGTATTGGCGACGATGTTCGTTACTTAGATTCACAGGGCCCGACCCAGCGATGACAGGCCTGACGGTCTGCAATGTACGATCCGCTGGCTATGCGTGCTGTCTGCCAGGCATGGAAGAGCACCTTCTCTTTTACTCTACCTCCATGTGCTTCCCCCTCCCTCTTTGTTCGTCTTACCACTGCATTCGCTCCATGTTCCGTAATATAAAACGTTGAGAAGGTATGATCTGTTTTGGGAAGACAGTCTCTTATTAAAAGACGGCAAATCCAGCTCTTCTCAAATCCCTCTAATCTCAAAACCAAATTGCTGATTCTAAATTTAACTGCAAAGGTGTCTTCAACAACATCTTGGGACTGGGCACAAGTGCAAACAAAACACGCATTCAGTTATGTTTTCGTATAATTACACGGTATTTTTGCACCTTTCAATTCACTCTGTGCGCGCGCGCTCTATAGAATCGCTGTTTTACGATATCCGTGGATGCTGCTCATTTGAACAACGCTGGGTGCGGCAAAAAGTCACACACAACACGAATCTGTTATGTTTTTCGTATTAATACACGGTATTTTTGCACCTTTCACTTCACCTGTGGTGACTATAGGAATGGCTGTTTTAAGATTTACGTTGGATATTTGCTGCTGTCAATGAGACCAAAGCTGGGTGCGCAAAAGTCAAAAAACACGTATTGTTATTTATGTTTTCGTATAATACACGGTTATTTTTGTGGCACCTTTTGAATTCACCTGTGGTGGACTTATGGATATTGCTGTTTTAGATTAGTGGATGCTGCGTCATTGAACAATAGCTGGAGGTGCGCAAAAGTCAAAAACCGTATCTGTTATGTTTTCGTATAATCCAACGGTTATTTTGTTTCACCTTTTCAATTCATCTGTGGTGACTAATAGGTATTGCGGTGGAAGATTTACGTTGGTGCTGCGTCTCAAAGAACAAAAGCTGGGGGTGCGCAAAAGTCAAAAAACACGTAATCTGTTATGTTTTTGTATAATATCACGGTATTTTTTTGCACCTTTCAATTACCTGTGGTGACTATATGGATTATTGCTGTTTTAAGATTTAGGTGGAAGCTGCTGTCACTGAACAAAAGTGGGTGCGCATAATAGTCAAAAAATAAACACGGTATCTGTTAGGTGTTTCGTATAATACACGGTATTTTTTGCACCTTTCAATTCACTCTGTGGGGGTGGACTATAGAATTGGCTGTTTTAAGATTTACAGTGGGATGCTGCGTCAATGAACCAAAGCTGGGTGCGCACAAAAGTCAAAAAACAAGTATTGTTAATGTTGTCGTATACTACACGGTATTTTTTGGCACCGTTCAATTTCACCTGTGGTGAATATAGAATTGCTGTTTTAAGATGTTCCGTGGAAGCTGCGTCAAGGAAACATACTGGGTGCGCAAAGCTAATAAGAACACGTATCGTTAGGTTTTCCGTATAAATACAGGTTATTGTTTTGCCCTTTCTATTCACTGTGGTGACGATTAAATTTGCTGTTTTAAGTTTTACGTGGAAGCTGCGTCATGAACAAAGCTGGATTTGTGCGCAAAAGTCAAAAAACACGTATCTGTTATGTTTCGCATACACGGTATTTTTTGACCTTTCAATTCACCTGTGTGTGACTATATGAATTGCTCTGTTTTAAATGTACGTGGATTGCTGCGTCAATGAAACAAAAAGTTGGGTGTGCAAAAGTCAAAAAACACGTATCTGTTATGTTTTCGTATTGATAAGGTTTATTTTTGGCAACAAAACAACCTTGTGTTGATAAAAGATTGCTGCGATTGTAATTAACTGCAATGTGGATATATTAATACACAGGTGGAAATGGGGTAAATTGAAAAATGAACACCTATCTGAATGTATCTGATAATTAAATAGTGGAGTTGGCACCTAACAAAAGATGAACCAGCAGTTGCACGAGAAAATGATTGTGTATCCAATATTGTAAGTCAGCGCTGCCTCCATATATCCAGGAAATTCTTCAATAGCAAACTGTTGTAATAATCAAGATATTGCAGTGCAATGTCTCCACTAAGTCTTGGTGCACTTTTATCCAGTGTTCTTAATTAGATGAGCTTGTCTGTGTTCGCCCGCGGGGGCCACCACCCGCGCGGCCCCATGACTTTTTGTACAGCTGGGTAGAGGCTGTGTTAAAAATTCTCGTAGCTTACTACATAAAATCTTCAATCTCTAATCTAACTATATTGGGACGGGATCACAGTCTAATAGTATAATGAGCGGTTTGGCCACAGGCAGAGTGCACTTCCTATTCCTATGAGCGTCCCCGCCATGAGCGCACCTAAGGACTGAAACAGGAAGGGTATCTCGTTCTATGTTAAACGAGGTGGTCATGTGATTTTTTTTCCAGGGCAATCGCAAACCATTCTCACATCCAGTCATGGACGTGCACACACATCTCACCTGCTCGATTCTGTATCTGATTTGTTTGTCCGCCAAATGACAGGAAGCGGCCGAAACATGGCGCGGATCTTAATAGATGATGCACAGATTTTAACCCTTCATTATAGCATGATCTGAAAAATTTCGTCACCATAGAAAACTTTACCGATTTCAACTTTGACTGGTCGAGAAAAAGTCGCTCAAACACTAGTGGTGACTACAAGTCTGCGGATTTCATCTCTCGCGCTCTCTGCAAGGTGGCGTACTACTTTAACACAGCTGGCCTGCGCTCAAGTGAAAAAAACACATATCGAAAGGTATACGGATGAATTGAAGGGATTTTGTGGGGCACTCTAGCAATTGCACCGGGGGTGATACAAAATTGTGGATTCAAATTTACTGAAAAGTCGATCGTATCAACAAAGCTTGACGACCAAAATTGTGAAAACACTGTCTGAAATGTTATTACGGATAGAAAAGGTAGATTGTGACACCTATCAGTACACTGTGGTGACTACAAAGTTGCTGGATTCAAATTTAACTGCAGGTGGATCTATCAACACAGCTGGCCTGCGACTAACGCCAGAAAGGGAAAAAAAATCACGTGATCGTGAAAGGTATAGGATAAGAAAGGTATTTGTTGGCACCAGCACTTCACCTGGTGGTGGACTCAAACGGCTGTATTCAAATTTAACTGAAAGATAAGATCTAACAACAAAGGCTTGGACTGACCACATGTGAAACAAAAACACCTGTCTGAAATGTATACGGGATATTAGAAAGTATTTTTTTACACCTTCTCCGTACACCTGTTGGTGCCTACAGTATAGTTGGCTGGATTCAAAAATTGAACTGCAATTGGTGGGCTCTTCAACACCAGCTGGCCTGGCCAAAAGGGAAAATAACACGTATCTGAAATGTATACGGGATAATAAAAGGTATTTTTGGCACCTATCAATTCACCTGTGGTGACTACAAAATTGGATATGATAGATCAGCTCTAGAAAGAACAGGTATGGAAGTACTTGCCATGGGCTCTTTTGAAGAGTAAGAGTAAAAATAATGAAGACAGATTTGCCTACATATTACTCTACGATCGCCATGCTGGCATTATTAAACAGGCTATAAAAAAGCATTGGAAGATTTTGCAATCTGATTTGGGTCTCTCTTCAAAGATCCACCAAATGGATTTATTGTAAAGGAAAAACGCTAGGTCAACAATTAGTGTCATCTAATATAAGCAAAATGGACAGACAAAGTTTTAAACAAAAGGAAAACGTACAGTCGTATCCTGC
Organism: Phyllomedusa bahiana; assembly: GCA_025379985.1. NCBI lineage: Eukaryota > Metazoa > Chordata > Amphibia > Anura > Hylidae > Phyllomedusa > Phyllomedusa bahiana. The sequence goes on along the minus strand of JAODAL010008349.1, from coordinate 30,489 downwards.
TCCTTCACATGTCTAAATTGCCAAAATTGCACTGCAATAATTAAAGGGAAAAAATTGTCATCCTACAAAAGGCTTCTCCATTAAGATAAAGGGCTTTTTTACATGCGATAGTGATGGAGTGATATATATGGTAAAATGTCCATGTGGGAAAGTATATATTGGTCAAACTAATAGAAGCATTAAAATCAGATTAACCGAACATAAATCTATGATTAGACAATTTAAAACGGTCAAAGAAAATGAAGTAAATAGATCTAGTGAAGCGAAGGACATGTTGGTGAGACATCGCTAGCACGTCACTTTGTTACTGAAGCCCACGGTATTTCAGAAATGCGGTGGTGTGTACTTGAAAGGGTTAAATTTTCAGGATAAATGGCACAGCTTCTTAAGAAATTACAACAAGAGAAGCCTACTGGATAACTTTTATTTCGGCTTTGCCCCCCAAAAGGCTTGAATGAAGCCTTTAATTTGAAAGTTTTTTTATGAATGTATATTTTTTTCAATTTTGGTGCAACAGTATTCAAGACGTATGCTTTCCTATCTGCGCATTGCATTAGACAGAGGAGGTCCATCCTCGTAAACGTCGCCCTGCTTGCGTGACGCCTGACCGCCCATTTTCTCCCATCACCTGGCATCTCCTCTCGAACCCATGTGTAGATAAGAAGTCCTGTTGTACAACAAATTGAATGGCACGAATAGAGGCAGCACCAGAAAATTTAAAGTATCCCTTATTCACTATATTGTGTAAAAGTCAACACTGTATAATGCACATTGGGTTGTTACTGTTTAGTATTTGCATAAAAAAATGTAACTATTTGTAATGGAATAACCGGCCTACCTAAATACATTGTAACCTCCCCAAATTAGCAAGCAGATATGTAGACGCTTTTAAGTTAGTTTAAACCCTAAAAAATTAGTCAGATAAGTGAGCAGAAGAACCCTTCCTATTAAGTAAGGTAGGGTATATAGGGTTCCCCCAGTAGATAGATTGTCTATAGATCCATCCCCAGTAGGTAGATATAGAAGGATCCCCAAATAAGTAGGTACACAAGCCACCAAATAGGACGGTAGGTATATAGGGTTCCCCCAATAGGTAAATATACACAGGGATCCACAAGTAGGGTAGATATAAAGCCCACCCAATAAAATGGTAAATAAGGATTCCCTGCAGTAGAAAGGTTGGTATTATAGAAACCCTAATGAGGTAGATGGGTACATAGACACCCAATAGGTAGTATAATAGGACCCTCCTATAGATAGATATATAGGATAGATGTAGATTAGTTAGATAGATAATAGGTGCCCCCTTTTAGTAGGTAGCTAGATATGGACCTCCTCTAGTAGGTTTGTTTATAGAGTCAAAGTAGATAAGTAAGGTACATAGTGCCCCAGTTCTACAGATAGGTAAACGATAGAGAGCCCTCCAGTTGCTGGTATATATACAGATATGGTAAAAAATAGGACCCCCTCTCTGTAAGGTTGGATTTATAGGGCCCCCAGTAGCTAAGTAGGTACATAAAGCCCCCCTGTGGTATGTAATCATATAGCCCCTCTAGTAGGTAGTGTGGGAATATATAAGGTGCCATTCATAATAGGGCCCCATTACAGTGTTTAATATATATAGCCCCCTCTAGTAGGTAGTTATACAAGGACTTCCCCCATTAGGTAGGTATACAGTGCCCCCTATTAAAAAAATAAATAAATAAAACTCACCTCTCCCCAGCTCTCCTGCCTAACACTTCTTTTAGAATCCAGGGAAAGCAGCATGATGTCCTCACGCCGCCTGCTCCGCACACTGCTTCCTGCATGTCTGAGCCCATAAGCCTAGCAATAGGCCTTGTGGCCTATAACAGACACGCGAGGAGGCTATATTACATTGCTGCCTGTAATAGTGCCGCAAGCTTATTACAGAGGCCTCATGGTCAGGACCGTGGGAAGATCCCAGTCGTTGTGCCATGATGGAAGTGGATCGTGCAATGCTGGTTTTGTGTGACCCAACGATACAGCTGTGTGGCAGGTGGGGACCTGTGGGTGAGTGCGACTGTTTTGACCCCTGTAGCTATGCCACTGCTCACAATTTTCAGAACTTAAAGGGGTTTTACTAGTGCAGAAAATCTCTTCAGATGCCAGCTTGTAACTCTCTATGAGCTGGCCTTAGAGAACGTGAAGATTCATGTTTATGGGAGTGATAAAGTCCCTTAGACATAAATGGTGAGAACTGTGCAAGCGCAGCCATCTCCATGTTCTCTGAGGCCAGTTTCTAGTGAGCTGTGAGTCAGCCTCAGGAGTAGTGTTGAGCGATTGCGTTGGCTATCGAGATCGATCGATAGTCGATAGTCGGCCGCTATCGATAAGGATCTTTTTGATAGTGAGCAGTACGTATGCGCGTGACCATTATAAGTCTATTGGCAGAGCAACAACACCTTCATTATATTACACCCCAAACAAGGCTGGAGAGCTTCGAAATTAAACATCCAAACATTCAAATGGATACGTGCTACTCCTAAGGCAACACACTAGGTTTTATAAAAGTCATAGAAAAAAGTCCACAAACCATTTACTATCCCTGTCCTTCGTACCACAAGCCTGACCCTTAAACCTGCATCACCCACAAATTAAAAAGTGCCAGAAGGCATTATGATTGAACCATCATTTACTTGGAACTGGACATTTAATATCCCTGACCAGGAACGCAGCATGAGCCACAAACCAGCATGGACCCCCACATTTAAAAAGTGCCACAAACTGGTAGTCTTTCAAACCACCATTTTAGTTTCATCACTGGACATTGACTATAACCTGTCCTGGCCCAAAGCATCGAGCCCTCAAACCGTGTTGCATTACCCCCACATTTAAAAAGTGGGCCGGAAAAAGAGTCTTTCAACCCACCATTTAGTTTCACTGGACATATGACTATACCTGTCCCGGGCCACAGCCTGAGCCCCAAACCTTGCAATGATTCCCCAGCATTATAAAAAGTGCGGAAAAAGGATCTTTCAACCATGCCATTTTAGTTTCACTGGACGATTGGCCTATACCTGTCCTGGGCCACACCTGAGCCCCAAAACCTGCATGACCCCCAACATTTAAAAAGTGCCGTAAAAAGAGTCCTTTCAACCACCATTTTAGTTTCACTGGACAGTTGACTATACCTTCCTGGGCCCACAGTCATGAGCCCCCAAACCTGCATGACCCCCCACAATAAAAAAGTCCGGAAAAAGGAGTCTTTCAACCACCATTTTAGTTTCTACTGGACATTGACTATCCTTCCTGGGCCCACAGGCATGAGCCCCAAAAACTGCATGACCCCCTACATTAAAAAAGTGCCGGAAAAAGGAGTTCTTTCAATCCACCAGTTTAGTTGAACTGGACATTGACTATACTGTCCAGGTCCACAGCATGAGCCCCAAACCTTCATGAACCCCCACATTTAAAAAGTCCGGAAAAAGGATTCTTTCAACCACCATTTTTAGATTACCATTAACTGACATTGACTATACCTGGTCCTGGCCCCACAGCATGAGCCGCAAACCTGCATGACCCTCCCATTTAAAAAGTGCCAGGAAAAAGGAGTCTTTCGAACCACCATTTTAGTTGAACTGGACATTGACTATACCTTTTTTGTCCCCTGGGCCACAGCATGAGCCCCCAACCTGCATGACCCCCCACAGTTAAAAAGTGCCGGAAAAGTGATCTTCAAACCACCATTTTTAGTTTCACTGGACATTTGACTATACCTGACTCTGGGCACAGGCAAGACCCAAGGCCATAGTTACAGTGGTGCGGTAAAGCCAGGCTGGCGTCCGTCATCTATAACACGCAGGTTAAAAATTCCCTGATGACGCAAGCAACGAAAACTGTTGTGCTGAAGCAGAGATGCTGAAGCGGAAGTGTGAGAAAACTCCCTGAGCCTTCCTCTAGACACAGTCAATTACCTGGTGTAGCTCTGTCCCTCCCGTATGATGTGGACCAATTGAGCTTCACTTGGAAATACTGGTAGGTTACGCTCCATGTTACACCCCAGATGCCCCTTATCCTTGGCCATTCTTTCCTCATTTTACTCAACGAGCTGGAGGAAAATGTCTCTGTATACTTTGTTCTCCTTGTCCGTGGCTCCAAACTCCATGTCCCTCTGAATAACCTACATCCTGGTCAAGTTTACCTGTAACCTACTCCCTTGTACAATTCCAGGAATATTTTTTAACAGCTTATTTTTTGTACAATGCAAGTTTTTTTAATACTTTAATTCTAAAAACACAGTTTTAAAATAGGTTGGAATCCCACCATGTCTTTGTTTCTCTTTTTTTCATTGTATTAAATGGTTTGTTCCTCAATACCGGGATTGATAGCTATGTTAAGATCTTGCAAAGAATCAAAGTCATTTTGCAATATGTTTCTCATATATAACATTGTCCTAACTATTTCCTGTTTTCTAACAGCACCATCACCCTGATGCCACTCTTGACCATTGTGAAAGAACAAATGTCTGTTAGAAACAACATTTTTAGAATAGGAAACGTTAGTATAGCGTGCATGTCACAGCAAAATGCCCCCAAAATTTCATAAGCGAAGACCCTTGAGCCACTTTGGATCAATTGTGAAGTAACAAAATTGTCTGTTAAAAACAACAATTTTTTTATAATAGGAACCTGTAGTATTGCTGCATTTCAAAGCAGCATGACCCAAAAAAATTATAAAAATGACTTCTCAGACACAGTTAAAAAATTGTGATGGAGAAATGCCCACATAGTGAAAGCCACATTTCTGTTACAAAGGACCATGAATTATTGCTGTATCTCACAGCTACATGAACCCAATAAAATAAAATATGACTTCTCAGCACTATTAAAATTGTGAGGGAGAAATTATGGCACTTAGAAGCCTACATTTCTGTTCCAAAAGACCATAATAATAGCTTAATCTCAACAGCAACATGACCCCAAAAAATAATAAATATTGCTTCTCAGCACTATTAAAAATTGTGTGAGATGAGAAATGCCACTTAGATGACACATTTCTGTTCCCCAAAGGACCATGATTATTGCTGTATCACACACAACATGACCTCAAAAACCAATTGACATGCGAAAAACTTCTTAAAGAAAAAGTGAGTAAATGGAATATCGGTGTTGTCATGAAACCATGCTGTCTTTACAGTCCCTCTCCTCAAAGCGAAACCATCAAAATGAACTGTTGGGAAGAAGAGAATAAAAAATGCAGTAAGAATGGAATCATTTTAAAAAAAAGTTTCAAGAGGAAACCCTTGTCTGTTGAAAAGGATTGAGAAGTAGACTGGCAACTAATCAGGAGACCTTGCAATTAGGGGCCACAACATCAACAGAGATCCATGCCTGATTCATCTTGATGAAAAGTCAAACATCCACATTAACTGTGGAAAGCCGATGCTGTTTGTCCCTGTAATGACTCCATCCAGCTGGCTGAAGGTCCTCTCAATATTACGCTGGCTTGCTGGGCAGACAACACCTCTATGGCGTGACGACCAGCTCAGGCCATTCGTCCTTTTTGGATACCCACATGCAAACAACCAGTCGGTTTGAGAACGCGATCAGTCGTCGCACCAAAGACTTAAGCTGATCTCGTGTTTGGAATGTGAGCCCTGCATTGCATAGCAATAGGTGAGGTTGTAAACAAAGATTGGCCAGAGTTCACCCAATAGGCTTCTGCCACCTTGCCTGGCTGCTAGGTCGCAACGCTGACTTGGCACTCTACTGCTGTACACGACGCTGATGTTGTTTCCAAAATCCGTGACATTTGGGGGAAACGTGAAGCAGTACCAACCGATGTTCTCCCATTTATCAATCAGCAAGGACTCCATTTCCGGTCATTTACTCTCTAATTTGTGTGGGTGGAAGGAAAGTGCTGAATTTTTGTTTTGTACCGAGGAGCCAGGAGGGTGGCCACCCAGTAACTGTTTGTTCTTGCTCTTGATGGCCTAATGCGAGATCATGTTGAAGAAATGGAGAGCATCCAAGCACTCATTTGGAGAGATGGAGCCTTGAATTTTCCAAGCCTTCTGGGTCGAGGGCGACTAACAACTGATCTTCCCTCATCTTTCCTCCACCGCTCTCAAATTCGCGCCAACCTCTTTCCAAGGCAGGACGGGTCGATAACATCGGTGTCTAGATTACCTCCACCTCCTCCTCCTCAGCCTCCCCTGCCAAATCCGGCACAGCTTCAAAACACAGCGCCTGAACAGTGCCTGAGATGTAATGCAACCCTGATAGCTGATGCGCACCTTGCACTAGCTCTTGGTACCCCGAAAACCACTGCCTAATGAAACCAATGAAATTGTGAAACTGTCATGGGCCTTGTGGATTTGACGGAGAGAAAGGCTCCGTGTTCCGCATCTGTGTCCCGTCTCTCCTCCGTTCGCTGCGGGACCTTGTGTTTCACGAGTTGTCCACCGATCGTTCCAGAACTTAAGATCACCACAATGCACATGCTGACAAGGGCATTGTGCCCGCACTGAACCATTTTGGTGGCTTTTCCTTTCTTCAAAATGCTGGCAAAGATGGAGCAGAAGCTCTTCACCGCCTCCACACTCGGTGTTCAACACGCCCGGGTCCGTTACCTGCTGCTTGTCAGGGCCATTTGTCACTTCGTACTGCGTAATGGGCATTGCGCTGACTGCCGAACAATCGCGGAGCATGTGGAGGGTGGAATTTCCTCATGTTTGCCCACGTCAACAATGAGACGTTGACGGGGAGGCCGAGCTGACGCTGCAACGCAGCCAGCGGAGACGAACAAGGGTGCGAACGGCGGAAAGTGCGAACTCAGACCTCGAGCATTCTTCAGCAGGCAGTCCAGACCGCGGTAGCTCTTTAGAAATTTCTGGACGACAAGTTCAATGACATGTGCCGAGGCAAGGGATTGCGCCAGCCTACCGATCTAAATGGCTGCCCCCAGGCAGATTCGCCCCGTTATATCGCACACACTACAGCCTGCAGCACAGGTTCTTGCACCCAGCCAGCGCTCGGTCTCTCATTGCTTAGAGCCGTCCTACGACCCTGACCTGTGTGGTGGACGGTCCTCCAAGGCAGAATTAATTTCAACACGGCCTGGTGACCTGTGCACGTGATGCCACCAGAAGGACCTTGGGGGAAAGAGCCCTGCACTCATCCCTTGCGGTTATTGAAGAGCGTGCACCGAGCCTGAGAGCCGACCCTGTCACCCCCCCAAGACATCCACCCCAGCTCACCAGCTGAGCTGTTCAACAAGTTAATAGCGGCCTTGGCCGTGCTTACTAGTCCATGTGTCGTGGTGATGTATTGGACTTTTTCGGACACAGGAAGCTAGACAATGCGCTGAAATTTTTAGATGGACACGTGGCTGGCCAGGGGCAGGGACTGCTATTTCTTCCCTGCAAAGAAATGCCTACTCGGCATACTGTATTGGGGGCAAGCGAGGGCCATGAACGTGGCGGAACCCATCTGTGTCCCAGAGACGGAAAGGCAACATTTCCAAGGCCAAAAGCCCCTTGGCAATGCCGACAGTTCAGGCCTTTTGGCTTTGGGATGGATTGGGTTAAAGTGTTTACTTCTGCTTCCCAAACACCTGGAATACAGAAGGTCTGGGGCTGGCTGTAGACCTGGCCGCTGTGTACTGCTGTGCAGTCGTCAAACTGGCGTAAGGAGAAGGGGTATGATGGGTCTCTGGTGGTGCTGGTGGAACTCGGGGCGACGGTTGGAGGCTGAACGGAGGCTGGATTCCCTGATCATGACTCTGAGAGACATGGGCAGCTGAGTAACGCTTGGTGGTGCGGAGAGGAAGGTAGGAGGCGGAGACCAGAGGGTGTGACAGTGGTTGGAGGCCCGCGGTCGGTCTGGCCTTTTTTGGCCAAGTGTTTCCCAACCATTACAACTCATGCATTCTCTGCATGTGTACTATACAGAGTTGTGGTGGTTAACCACTTAAGGTTCATTGCTCTACTTAATCGCGTTTTAACGGTCAAAGGCGGCAATATGACCCATACGCTGGTGAAACAGAGGCTTGGCTCAAAGAAGGCCCAGGCTTGAGTAGGTCCTGGACCTTTTTGACGGCGATAATGCGAGGATGCGGGTTTGGCGCTGACCGTGATGGCGGAATCATATCTGCGGACTTCTGCGACCTGGCCCACCTCCCTCCCCTTATTGTGGGCGGACCGTGTATTGACACTAACGCCATCGTCTATCCGTCCTCGTCCACTGATGAAGTGCTCGTAGCAAAGTTCGGCGGAAAGAGACCAGATGGATCCGCATATGGTCGTCAATCAGATCATCAACATCAACACAGGTGACTTGGTCGACCTGACTTTCAGCAATCCAAAGCTGCGGGCTACAAGCAAGGGGCACTGCAGGCGTTGCCAGGACCGCAGCCGGGATTTTTGCCGATTGACCGGCTTTACCTTCGACCTCCTCGATGGCATCATCAACTGGGATTCAGAGCAGAGAAAATTCATCCTTTTTGGCCTCTTGATCTTTTAACATGTCTTCTGACCCCAACCGCATTTTGTCATCAAAGAAGGTCTTCAGACATGGATTATCCACAGACAAACAGTGGTGGGTACACGATTGACATTTGGGCTGCTTCCATGTTGGAACAGTATGCTGATGTAGGACGACATTTGTGGCCCGTTGACTGCGAGGACGAGGAGGTAAGACTGCTAGATGCAGGTTGCAATTAACCACTGAATGTACAGATTTGGCGACGATGTGTTTGGTTACTTAATTCACAGGGCCCTGACCCAGCATGACAAGGCCTGACGGTACCCTGCAACTGATACTATCCGCTGGCATGGCGTGTTGTCGCCATCACTGTGAAGGAAGCACCTTCTCTCGTACCACAACCTCCATGTGCTACCCCCCTCTTTGCTCGCTTACCACCTGGCATTCGCTCCCATGTTTTCAGAAATATAAAATTTTTAAAGTATGGAAATAGTTTTGGAAAGTCACTTATTAAAAGACGGTCAAATCACAGCTATCTCAAGACCCTCAATCAAAACACAATTGCAGGATTCAAATTTAAACGCAACGTGTTCTATCAACAAATCTGGCCTGGGCAAAAGTCCAAAAAAACACGTAACTGTTATGTTTGATAAAATAAAACGGTATTTTTTGCACCTTTCATTCACCTGTGGTGAATATCGAATTGCTGTTTTAAGATTTACGTAGATGCAGGCGTAAATTGAACAGTGCTGGGCTGCGCACAGTCAAAAAACACGTAACTGTTATGTTTTGATATAATAAACGGTATTCTTATTTTTGCCTTTCAATTCACCCTGTGGTGAATATAGAATGTGCTGGTTTTAAGAGATTTACGTAGAGCTCGCTTAAATGAACAGTGCTGGGGGGGTGCGCAAAAGTCAAAAAACAATCGTAACTGTTATGTTTTGATATATATAACGTAATTTTTTGCACCGTTTCAAATTCACCAGTGGGTGATATAGAATTGCTTTTTTAAAGATATACGTAGATGCCTGCGTCAATGAACAGATGCTGGGTGCGCAAAGTCAAAAAACACGTAACGTGATTTTATGTTTTGAAATAATAAACGGTATTTATTTGCAGCCTTTCGAATTCACCTGTGTGAATATAGAATTGACTTGTTTTAAGATTACGTAGATGCTGCGTCAATGAACAGTGCTGGGTGCGCAAAAGTCAAAAAACAACGTAAGATGATGTTTTGATAAATAAACTGTATTTTTTGCACCTTTCAATTCACCTGTGGTGAATATAGATTGCTGTTTAAGATATTACGTAGATGCTGCGTCAGATGGATCAGAGCTGGGTGCCAAAAAGTCAAAAAAACACGTAACTGTTATGTTTTGATATAATAAAGTTATTATTTTTGGACACCTTTCAATTCACCTTAGGTGAATATAGAATTGCTGTTATTAGATTTACTAGATGCTTGCGTCAATGAACAAGTGCTGGGTGCGCAAAAGTCAAAAAACACGTAACTGTTATGTTTTGATAGTAATAAACGGTATTTTTTGTCACCTTTCAATTGACCTGTGGTTGAATATAGAATTGCTGTTTAAGAATTACGTAGATGCTGCGTCAATGAACAGGTGCTGGGGTGCGCAAAAGTCAAAAAAAAACACGTACTGTATGTTTTGATAAAATAAACGGTATTTTTTGTCACCTTTCAATTCACCTGTGGTTAATATAGAATTAGCAGTTTTTAAGATTTACGAAGATGCTAGCGTCAATGAAAACAGTGCTGGGTGCGCAAACGTCAAAAAACACGTAACTGTTATGTTTTTGATATAACAAACTGTATTTTTTGCAACCTTTCAATTGACCTGTGTGAATAAGAAATGGCCTGTTTATTAAGATTACGTAATGCTGCGACAATGAACAGTGGCTGGGTGCGCAAAAGTCAAAAACACGTAACTGTTATGTTTTGAATATCATACATGGTATTTTTTTGCATCCTTCAATTCACCTGTGGTGAATAAAAAATTCCTGTTTTATATGATTTAAGTAATGTGCTGCGTCAATGAACAGTGCTGGGTGCGCAAAAGGTACAAAAAAAACAGATAACTGTTATGTTTATCAACGATACAACGGTATTTTGGCAAACAAACAACTGCGTGCTGACTACAAATTGCTGGTTTGTAATTTAAGTGCAAGGTGGATATATCAACAGTTCCACAGGTGTATTGGGTAAAATGAACACACTATCAGAAATGTATACTGATAATAAAAGTGAGTTTTGGCCAGCTAACAAAAGAGACCTGCAAGTTCCTAGAAATGATGTTTTAATCCAATATAAGTTCAGGCTGCCCAATATCCAGGAAATATTTCAATAGCAAACCTGTTAAGTAATAAAGATATTCCACTACAATGTCTACACTAATTCTTGTTGGGGGGGGGAATCTATTTTAATATCCAGTGTTCTTTATAGATACGAGCTTGTCTGTGTTCGCGCGCCAGCGGGCCCGCCCCCCCCCCCCCGGCTCCACCGCCGTGAATTTATACAGTGGTAGATTCTGCATTAAAATTCTCTTAGCTAACTACATAAAAATGTTCAAATCCCTAATCTAACTAAATTGGAAGGAACACAGCCTAAGAGTAGAGGTTTTCTCTGTGGCAGAAATAGACTAATTTCGCTAGAGCTGTTTGGCCACTGGTCCTATCCCTATGAGAACGCTGAGAGACACTGAGGCTGGAAACAGGAAACGCTGTTCTATGTAAAAACGAGTCATCTGGATTTTTCCAGCCAATAGCAACCATAACACATCCTCATCCTGACGTCGCACACTACATCTCACAACCCTGCTCCTATTTCTGTAATCTCATTTGCTGGCCGCCAAAAATTACAGAAGCGCCGAAGAAAGTGCGCGATCTTAATAGATATGCACAGATTTTAACCTTAATTTATCGCATGATCTGGAAATTTTCGATCACCAAAAAAACCTTGCCGATTTCAAACTTTGTCGATAAAAATCCGCTCAAACTCCAGGAGGGCTTTTTGCAAACTGGCAAAACCCCTTTGATAGATCTGCTACCGATATCTTGGTTACAGATGCCACATGACAAACTAAGAGGTCCTCTAGAGTCAATGCCTTAAAGACAGTTGTTTTGGCATCACAATTGGGATATACACAATCTTCCTTCTACACAAGGGAAATGGCTAGAGATGGGCGAATTTCTCAAAAATTCGGTTCGCCGACTCGCCGAATTTTCCGACAAAATCCGTTTCGGTCTCGAATACTTTTGGGACGAATTCACGTTAAAAAACAAGCTATTTTCCATGCTGCATCAGAGCCTGTAGGGTGCTGTAAAACGTTGTGCCATGCTTAAATATGAGAAGGAGCATGGTTTGGTTATCAAAAATGCTGTGTTTCAAGTATGACACGCATATGGACTGCAGCCGCACTTCGAATCGCTTCACTCTAAAATTCCCCCTGGCGCACTTAACGGGGGCAAAAAACTGACCCAAAAAACTGAAGTGGAACGCAGCCCTGACAAGGTAACTTCACACGCCAGCTGGAAAAAGACAAGCTGAGGCTAAGATCCTACAAAGCGTCAAAGAAAATCAGTAGGAGGTTACTGAGCCACCGTCACAGATCACACAGTAAGGGGACATCATCAGCAGGGGTCAATCCATGAGGCCAGAGCTTTAAAACCATCACAATATAATGTAAAGAACCTTCTGTTAAACGCTGATTACATGCAGAGGCCCCACGAATGAGTGGAGAGTGTGTCGGCAGTAATTTTTTGCGTTGACTGTCTCTTATCATTTTGCCCTTCCTTTCATCCGTCATGGTCTGCTCGTCTCACTAATCCATCAGTATAGCTAAAGCCAATAAACAAACAGGAGTTGATCCAAAACAGAGATGAGCAGAAAGTGGGATATTTGCATGTCTTCTTTCGTGTTCTGTATCCACTCCTGCATTTGGCTAGACAAAACTGATTCTTTAACATATCCCTTCTGAGCAGGTGAAAAGAAGGGAAAAACAAAACATAGTGGGCAAAGTCATAAGTGGTGAGGGTGGAAAGCAGCATTAGTGAAAAACCACAGGGTGTGCCAGTGAACAGAGTCACTTTGCAGCGCAGCATGAGTAGACCACAGAGTGGCACATACAAGTTCCTGAGGTGGCAGCAACATTTTTCCCCAGGAGCCACAAAGTGGCACAATTACACAGTGTGGAGATGACATCATCAATCGCAGCTGCATGAGGTCAGACAAGTGTCACAATGACAAAGTGTTTAGAGGCACAAATAGGAGTAGGCCACAGAGTGTGGCACAACATGACCGAGTTTGAAGGTCACGGGCAGCAGGCCACAGCAGAGCATGAGGGTCAGACAAGGACACAATGACATTACTGGAGGTGGCAAAAACAGGAGTAGGCCACAGAGTGGCACAAATGACAGAGTGTGAGGTCACGGCAGGAGCAACACTTCAGCATAGGTCAGTACATTTGGCAAATGACCCGAGTGTGAAGGTCACGGCAGCAACAACAGCAGCAGCATGAGGTCAGAGAGTGCACAATGAACATTCGGAGGTGGCAAAGACAGGAGTATGCCACAGAGTGGCACAATGACAGAGTGTGGAGGTACATGGCAGGAAGCAAAAGCAGCAGCATGATGGTCAGACAGTGGCACTAGATCAGATGTGTAAGGTCAACGTGAAGCATGCCACAACAGCAGCATTAGGACAGAGAGTGTCACAATGACAGTGTGTAGAGGTCACTGCAGTAGACACAGCAGCAGCATGAGGTCAGAGAGTGGCACAATGACACAGTGTGAAGGCCACGGCACAAGCAAAAGCTGCAGCAGCATGAGGTCATAGAGTGCACAAAGACAGAGTGTGAGTGATGTGGCTTGGCAATACCAGTCCCTGGAAAAGATGGGTGGTAGGCAGATGAGAAGACTGACAGCAAATGTAGCATCAGTGGGAGGCAGTAGCATCCAGAATAGTTGGCCTGAGGCAGATAGTTTGAACCGACTCATTTCTCAAAGTTGGGTGACCCGTCTGGCTGATGTAATCTGACACCTAAGGCATTGGTGTGGAATTCCTGTCCGATCCACGCCTGATTCATCTTGACAAAGGTCAGTCAATCCAACATTTCCCGTGGACAATCGGGGTCTCCTTGTGGTAACGAATGGCCCCCGCCGCACTGTAACGACCTGCTCTGATGCCACTACTACTGCCGGGCAGGACAGCTCTCCACTGCAAAGCTCGGCAATTTGCGGCCACGCATCCAGTTTGGCTCCCGTAGTCGCAGCGGATCTTCTTAAAACTGGGGTGGCAAGAGTGCTGTCCAAGTATGCCACCACCTGTTTAGTTATCAGGGTCTGTTCTAGGTCCTGCTGCTGCTGCTGGCGAGTGGTTTCCTCACTATGCGGGTGAAGGAAGCTGCTCATCAGCAACTCCAGACTTAGGTTGCTGCTGATGGAGCTGTTACTGCTCCTACCCCTCACCTTCCGAAAGCTAACCGAGCAGTGGTTCGAGAACTGAGGAACCCCCACCCGGTCAGACCTTCAGAGGAGGACGATGTCGCACATAGGCAGCGACCAACGACTACGGAGGCTTTCTTTCTCTAATACCTTTATTATGAGTTGTCCTCCCTCTCAGTCACTGGAAAAAGTCTCCTATTTTGGACCGGTAGCGAGGGTCAATAGGGTGGATAGCCAGAAGTCATCCCTTCAGCCTGATGGTGACTATTCGGGCTGTCACTAGCCATGCAAATCACATGCTTGCGGGCCATTGTGCACAAGTGACTCCTGAGGGACTTCCCTTTCCTCCATCTCCATCTGTATACTGCCACGAGTGCTTGCGGGTCATCTGCCTCGTCTTCCTCATCTCCACCTGCTTCCTCCAGCGCTCCTGCCTCCTCCTCTCCTGTCACCTGGGTATGAAAATCCACGTCATTTCACCAGACAACAATGCATCTGCTCCAATGTCCTCCTCCTCCTTCTCCTCCTCCAGTTCAATCCCCCCGGACTTCAGTGGCCGCGAGATGTAGTCGCCACGGTCCTCCAGTCCCCTGCCCAGACAGATTTTTCAGCGACGTTCCAGGACATGAAGCAAGTGAGGAAATGACGTTAATTCACCCCGTATCCTGGCGACATGACAAAAAACGTGGCCTCCTCAAAAGGCCTCAGCAAACAGCAGGTGTCACGCAGAGCTGCAATGGCTGACATCAAGTTACACAGGGGAGTATTCCTGTCGTGCCTGGATCATCAGAAAATCGTTAATATCCCTTTCTCTGTTCATACAGTCGGTCGCAACCATGTGGCAGGGCTGGAATTCCCCAACGGTGGAAACAATGAACATATCATCGTGTGGTGGGGGAGGCCGTTCTGGTCTGCCGCTGGCAACTTGAGAGGGCTTTGTAGAATGGATAAGGTGCATCACCAGTTTCCCTGGCCATTTTTCAGAATCTTCCTGAAGATCGGTGGAAGAACTTCAGGAATCTCTTTTTCACAAACCAGATTAGAACACGTGCACCATGCAGGTGGCGCAAGGACCATACCTCCTCAGTGCATAGCGCGGGACACCATGTTTTTCCTCCCATTGTCCCCGTCAAAATTAGTGATTCCGATTTGCAGTTGGAGCGCGGAGAAAGCCCGCACATCATTTCTTGCAGCATGACACGTATCAGTTCCTCCCCTTGTGACTCTTCGTCGCCGAGTGCAAGTGCCAGTAGTAGCTGCGTGACACCAAACTGTGGCCCTACACATGAGGTAATGATGGAGGCAGTACTTGTGAGGCTGAGATGGTGGTGGGTGGTACGGAGTAGAGTGGATATTGTCGGAGAGAACAGCAGTTTGACAACATGGTGAGAAAGCGGCGTCTAGTTTCCCAAGTTGTTGGTTGTGCCTGTGACATGAAGCACATTCACCCAGTGGGCCTGTAAAAGACAGTAACTGGCCCTGACCATAGTTACAAGCATCCAGGACGTCCTCCGGCTGCCGTGCACTGTGGAACAAACCGATAACCTCAAGGACGTGGTCCCACCTTCTGTTCTACTCATATTCCTGAATGGCTGGTACTCGGCCTTTTTTGGAAAATAAATTAGCGGCTTGGAACTTTTTGTTATTCTCCAACCACGCTCGGCACAGGCCATTAAATTCTCTGAACTGTGCAGAGTCCACCATTTGGAAAGGTAGGGACCTGCAGTACCAACAACTTGATCAGGCGAGTCATGGTCAGCTTCTGCACCTAGTATGGTTGGAGCATACTGTTGTCTCTTTGCAAATCGCCTCGTAGATTGACGAGCTGGCGCCATAGTAGCGATGACATCTGGACCGGGGATAATGATGCCCCCCAAAAAAAGAGAAACAGCTCCCTTCTGCACGAGGTGGTTAACCTTGACTGCTGCAATGGCAGCGTGCCATCAGGGGGCTGACTGCTTCTAGCGTGTGGCGGCAGTTTGGACCTAGACACATCTGAGCCTATGTTTTCCTCCCACCCAAGTGCAAAACGAATGTGACGGGCTGCATGGTTGACACAGCCAGGCCGTGGTGCCAATGTTAGCTCCCTGACCCCGGCTTTACTTTCCTGCCCACAATTCTACATATACCCATATTCGGCTCCCTCCGGTGGTCTTGCAAAGAACAGCCACAAGCCGCGGAGTAAGCTGAATTAATACAGAAACGCTCCGCACTAGTGACACAACCTGCTGCTGCCCGGGGATCGCTTTGAGGCCCATGTATGCCGCTACTTTCATGGACCGCGAATCAGGTTTCTTCCCCGTCGGCCGCTTGGCTCCTGACCTCCCACTATGCTTGCTATTGAACCCCTTGCTGATCCCGTCACGTGCCACACAACCCCTCTTGCTGGCTGCGCTTCTGCCGGAGGCACAACTGACAACCCTCTTCTCGCTACGATGATTGAAGCCCTTGCTTCACCCGCTACCAATGCCATCTCCGGCTACATCATCAGCGATTATTGCTTGATTTCACTCTGTCCTCCTTAACGGTCTTGGTATGCAGAGGCTGACCCCGCACAAAATGACCTCCCATGCCCACATCTATACTTTGGCCGCCTACTGCAAGAAGCAGGGATATGGCCAGCCATTTCTTTGCTGCCAGAAGTACTGCTTGACTGACCTCCTCAAATTGGTTTCATTTCCCTCGCTGAATAGTGGCGCGAGCCCAGACCACATAAGTAGATCTCTGGCTGAGGGAACTGGATGAGACAGAAGCGGGTTGATGACAGTTAGATGCCCGCTGACCCGCTGCCCGGGCCATGCCAACAAAGGGTTGTGTCTGACGTTCCCACCGACTCTTGGCTGGGGTTGTCAGAATGCCATCTGGGAGGAATGGATGACCTAGTCCACCATCAAGAACCCTGGGTTGCTGGTCAACACAGGCCTCTATCTGAGAGAACCCGGGCAGGTTTTCTGGCCTCACGAGTGACCCCTGCTGCAACACCCCTTACTGTGCTGCGACCTGTTCCTGCTCCAGGAATGTTTGTGCACTCGCATGTGTAAGAGCCTGCCACCTCTCTCTCTGTCCTGACATACTGTTTGTTTCTAAAATTGTAACAGACTCTGTTTAATGAAGATATCTGTATAATGATAAATACACACCCTGTATTTGGAGACTCCAAATAAACCACTAACAAAGCTTGGGTAACCCTGGGATATAAATTGCACTCCTCAAATTGCAGGAAAAATTTACTTGTAATGTGCCGTTTTAAAAAACTCTGTGTATTTTGACTGAATAAAAAACGCGCAAAAAGGCCTTATTAACCTTCGGAAAAATATGAATTATACTACAGGCAAAATTTCTTCTTAGGCGTTGAAAAACACTGGTTTCTTTACTGACCACAACACAGTAAAACACTTAGTTAACCACTTGATCTAATTGCGGCAAGAAGAAATGTGCTGCCAAAAATTACCAGCTTTGAAGCGTGTTAAAACGACGTGTTTGTTTTACTTGACCACAACAGCAAAAAAAACGCTTCATATGTAACCTTGGATGTAAATTGCGCAATAAGAAATGATCCGCCAAAATTACCACTGTTGTAGCGTGTTTAAAACGACTTATATTTTACTGACCACCAGCAGCAGAAAAATACTCAATTAACCCTTGATGTAAATTGTGCAAAAGAAATGTGCTGCCAAAAATTACAGCTTTTTTAGCGTGTTAAAACATCGTGTATTTTACTGACCACAACAGCAGAAAAAACTTAAATATACCCTGGATGTAGAATGCAACAAAAGAAAGCGTGCTGCCTCAAAATTACCGATCTTTGTAGCTGTTAAAACGACGTGTATTTTAACTGACCACAACAGCGAAAAATACCTTAATTAACCTTCGGATATGATTTTTTGCTACAAGGCAAAATTTCTCTTTGCGTTTAAAAAATCCCTTTCTTTTACTGACTACAATAGTCTCAAAGACGTTTAAGTTCCCCTGGATATAAATGCGCAAAACACATAAGCAGCTAAAAATTAAGTGGATTTGGATTGTAAAAAAACGCTGTTTCTTTAAACTGAATAACAACAGCAACAACAGCTTAGATAACCCTTGGATATTCAATGTGCTCAAGAACTGAGCAAGAATAACATTAAAATGTGTATATGGCAGCTGAATTGGACTGCACACTGGACTTCAGTTCCAATACCCCATAAAAGCAGAATTAGAACGTTAAGAGAAGCAGTCTCTGAAAAAGCTGTGACCCCCCCCCCAAAAAAATTTGCTGTATAAAAGGTCTTTCTTTTGTGTGAGATCTCTAATCACTGGAGCCTGCAGCAGCTACAACATGGCACAGAGAGAGCAAGTGTGAACGTGCCAGCGTAACGCCCGGACTTAATATGTTCGGTGACGTCACAGAATGCCCGCCGTTCTCTGATTGGCTTCGATCCACAGCACATGTCATGCAGGTCTTGCCTTACTTCCTCCCATAATCTTTGGCCCCATGTAACACCATGTGCGCGCAGCCAATTTATCAATTAAAACACGGCTATTCGTTCCAGCGAATCACCCCAAAACTTCGACTCATCGTTCAGAATCAAAAGTTTTCCTGTGAAATCTAAAAAGAATTCCACTTTTCGTTATAATCGATTCGCCCATCTCTAGAAATGTTTTTAAATGTTTTGCGATCAAGAATATGGAGGGGTAATTTTTATACTTCCTGGGGAAACATGTATGAACATTTGGTGGCTGGGGACAGGTCAGTATCTCTAAATCACACTTTAAAGCCAGTGTAGAATGCTCCAGAAGTATGAAGCTGTTCTTCTGCAGGTCAAACAAACAGGCGCGAGTCTAGTGCCGAACGACCCCCCGACAAGTCTGGCTCAGCAGACCACCTTTATCCTGTTCTGGCGTTTGTAACTGTTATGTTCCTAGGTTTAGCGTCAGAGAATCATAAATGTGTCTAATTCTACAATTGTGGTGCAACACGCCCCCCAGAATGCCCCAAATCTTTGGCACATTAAAGAGTGTTGCGTAGGAACTTATTGCGCCAAAGTTTGGAGTGCGACTGTTCATAAATCTATAGAACAATTCTACTACTGCTTTTTGATGACAGAAAACTGGTTCAGCCCCATTCATAGATGTCACTCAAGGGGTTTAAAGTGGTCCTGTCACAGGGTTTTTGTTGCCTGCTTTAAATATATATTACAGAGCTTAACTTCGCTCACTGTCACATACTGATCCCAGGTAGTGTGGCAAAAATCATCTGACAGCTCCGTATTAAGTAAAAAGAAAAAAAAAGTTTCTAGAAGTCCCTCACTATTTAACCTGCTTTAAATTTTTGTTCTAAAAAGACTTTGTAAAACCTATATTATTGTAGAAAAAGAAAAGACTCTTTCCTTGAAAACTCCTTTATTAATAAAAAAAATCAACAAAATTACTGTAAAAGAACAAAAAATCATAACAAAAAAAAGGCAGATAGTGAAAGACATTATCTATTTGTAAGTTTGCTACGAATGTCACCTAATTGTACATTTACTTCTCTTCCCATAACCCAGTAACCGGGATTCTTTGTGCAGCCTTGACTGGATGGGCTGTCAGTCCTTTATAGCATAAAGTTTCTTTTGTTGCACTTGGTAGAGTTTGGTTAGGGGCTTCCTCTAAGCAACATGAGCCTGGTCTTGCTGTGAGTCTTACACTAATACCTCCACTACTGTAAAGAAACAAGGGAACTTGAGAAATCGCCTCCAGACATACATATGATTATTTTACCAAATTTGCATCTTTTAACAGTACTGGGGACGGCTTTCACAAATGCTCCCTGTTTCTAAATAGATATTAAGTGGCTTTTTCTAGTAGCTTCCCTCTAAGGGTCTCGAGAGAGCATCTTCGCAACCCACCCACACTGCTAGATCTAACCTTGTGCTTAGCCCTCTGGCAGCTGCGCTCAGCTCTTGGCATCTGGCAGAGCCTACAGAAGGGACTGCATTGAGAAAGCTAGCCAAATGATACAGTCCTCACTTGGGAACCTTTATAATGCCTGAGTACATGAGGCTGCCTGCTTTCTCTAAATATTACATTGAAAAATAAGAGTGAGAGATGAGGATTCGGAATATACAGGGATACCTGAAAGAGACAGATTTAAAGTTAGTCATTCTGGACTGTACTGCACAAAGTCTCTAGTTTTATGTTTATTTTGATTCTATATTTAGATACAGTTGAATAGAATTTCTTATTGAATTGTTTTCTTGAGCTTATGATAATTCATAGTGCAGTAAGCTTACCTGTAGCCCTATGGAATGCTACAGATAATAATGTGTGCGGGTTGTGCCAAGTTTAAAACCCAGCTTTGCTGTATTGAGAAATTCACCTCTGCCACCTAAACATCTATCTATCTCCTATCTATCTATCTATCTATCTATATATTTATCTATCTATCTATATATCTTTCTATCTATCTATCTATATATCTACTATATATATCCTATCTATCTACTATCTATCTATCTATCTATCTATCTATATATATATATATAGAAAGTTTTCCCACCTACAAAGTATCTCTCTATCTATATATATATATATAGAAAGTTTTCCCACCTACAAAGAATGGTTAGGTCTGCAATTTTTATCATAGGTATACTTCAACTGTGAGAGACAGAATCTAAAAAATATCCAGAATATTTTATCGCATGAAATAAGTATTTGAAACAATAGAAAAACAGAACTTAATATTTGGTACAGAAAACTTTATTTGCAAATACAGAGGTCAGACATTTCCTGTTTCAGGTCATTGTCCTGCTAGAAGACCCAGCCATGACCCATCTTCGATGCTCTAACTAAAGAAAGAAGGTTGTTGGCCAAAATCTTGTTATACATGGCCCCATCTATCCGCAATTCAATAGGGTGCAGGCATCCTGTCCCCTTTGCGGAAAAGCACCCCCAAAGTATGATGTTTCCACTCGCATGGTTTATGGTTGGAATGGTGTTCTTGGGATTATACTCATTCTTCTTTTTCCCCCAAACACAGCAAGTGGAGTTGATACCAAAAAGTTCTATTTTGGTCTCATTTAACCTCATGACCTTCTCCCATGCCTCCTCTGCATTATCCGAATGGTCATTGCCGAACTTTATTTGCTGACTTGAGCAGGGGGACCTTGCATGCCCTGCAGGACTTTAATCCATGATGGCGTACTGTGTTACTAACAGTTATCTTTGAGACTGTGGTTCCAGCTCTATTCAGGTCATTGACCAGGTCCTTCCATGTAGTTCTGGGCTGATTCCTTTCTCAGAATCATCCTTACCCCACGAGACGAGATCTTGCATGGAGCCCCAGACCGAGGAATATTGATAGTCATCTTGTGTTTCTTCCATTGTCTTACAATTTTACCAACAGTTATTACCTTTTCATTGAGCTGCTTGCCTATTGTCCTGTAACCCATCCCAGCCTTGTGCCTTCTACAATTTTGTCCATGGTTTCCTCAGACAGCTATAAAAAGAAAAACAAAGATAAACGCTCACCGGGGATCTCTTGCTGTTATGGGGTCCGCAGGAAAACTTTCAACACACGGTGCACATGGAAGCGGACGTCCGGCTGTAGAGGTCCCACAAATGCAATATAATTGAGAAGATTTCCAGCACACGTGCTCCAGTTAGTTGTATAGCATATAAAACGCACTTTTATTGTAGATTAGATTAAAACATGATATAAAATCAATCCAGGGATGTGTCCAAAATGTGTCCTGGAACACGGGGAACATGGGAACGTGGGAACAGCCACCCACCCAACTGCAGCTGGTCCGGGAAAGCCAACCCAAAAATGGCTGGAAATCAGCCATACTACACCCGAGTGTCAGTAACCTAACAACACCTGGCTTCCCCCACCGAGACCATGCCCTCGGTGGCACATACGGCATCTAGTGGCAGCACTATGCGACCGCCTAAGGTCGCTCTGTGACAATATATATACATATATATATCTGAAATCAGAGTATTGATATATTACATGAATATACATACAAATATGTAGTGAGCATACTGAGGGAAAGGTAAATATTCTAATCTATTTTATAGACTAATACACAGATATTAGACTGATTTTTGTTACTGGTTCCAATTTTAAGTAATAACATTATTTGGAGACGTTTCTCTTGCTTTATACAACCCATTTTGTTATATATACTGGACAGAATTACTACAGTACAGTATAATAAATAGAATTAAAGGAACCTTTAGGAGGTTGAGGTTTCTCCATCTGCAGATGTTAAAATTAAAAACGTATTTGCGTATTATTACCAGACCAAGGTATTGGGGCAGACATCTTTCCCTAAAAAGTATTGAGGACTGAAGTATAATAGGTTTTCCTGAGACTGAAAAATAAAAAAAGTTATGGGTGTCAGACTATGGTGAGACAAAGCATTTTCTTTTATGAAAAAAAACCCTAGAAATTTGGCATCACCGTGATTGTACATTATAAAATTATCATGTCATTTCTACTGCATCACATGTTTGTTTCGGTACACACTCTAGTCGGCTACCTTTGGCAGTTCTATACAATTTGAATGGGGTAGTAGTGCATATATTTGACTCCAGTTCTATTCAAACTGAAGCCCCTACGATTGTGTTCCTGTGATCAGTAGGGGAACCACCTAGGGACACCTATAAGCGATGAGTTATTATTATGGGAAAGCTATTTAAAAAAATAAAATTAAAAAATATATAGTAGAAACTGAGTGTTAAATTTAACCTCCACTACAGTATCTCTTGTGCCATTATCATTTTACAATGTTGTTCATCAGTTTTTCTTGTTTTATCCAGAGAAAGGCAAAATAACCCCTTCTGTGTAATTACACCCAACTGTGCTTCCCAGGGAGAAATAATTATTCTTTACCTCTCAGTCAGATAATTTCCTTCCCTTCCCTTATTGACTATAACTATTGATATCATTTGTTGCATTCTTTCTTAAAGGAGTTGTCTGATTCATAAAAAAAAATAATAGTACTGCAGATGTCTTATTAAAAAGACACAAAAAACTATACTTACTTTCCTCCTTACTTCCATTACAGTGTTGTGTCCCTTTGATTTTTTTTACTGATTTCTTGTTTCTGACAGGCATCACTGCTGCAGCCACTCATTCCCTCTGCTTACATCCCTTTTCAGAGCTGTTAATTTTTTAATAGTGATGTAAATGAATAGCACATGACTGCTTCAGCCAAGTAGAGACTACAGTGGTAGTAAAAGAAAGACAACATAAGATCGAGGACACGTAGCACTGGAATGGGGGATCAGAAGAAAGCGAGTATAGGATTTTTTTTAGGTACCTGCAGCTTACTATTCATTTTTTCTACGAACTGGATGACCTCTTTTATATATTCTATCATTGTATTTGCCACTACTGCCATTTTGAAGATTAATCCAAAATGTGACTACTTCTACTGTAAAAAATTCCTTTTGATACTGATTTTAAAACCTTTTTCTCACTTGTATGTGAAGGGCTGATGGTATAAGCCTTACCAGTCCCAGAAACTGATTTAGCCTGTACTGTGACAGTAGACTGAAATATAATCTCACTCACTTCCGGTTAGTTCGCTTGTACTTCGCTCAGCTGAGCTACTGACATCACGGGGAACAACCCAAATCCGGCACTTCTGAGTAAGCACTTTATTAAATATAATATAAAAGCAGCGGAACAAACATGCAAAACAGCTGGTAACAGCCGACGCGTTTCGCGCTACTCTCGCCCTTTTGTTCACAGGAACAAAGATAAATAAGTGAATGATGTTGATGAATGTAAGTGTATAAAAAACATGATGACAATATAAATATATAATATAATTAATTAGTGGGAGAAGGAGAGACGTGCATCAACAGAGCAAAGCCAGCCATTCCATTGTTCTCTGCACCATTGTGCTTTTTTATTATTATGCTTGCTTCCCTCTACTATGACACGTTATTCTCAAGAATAAAATCTAGGGTGCGAAGAAAAGAATTCTGGTACCACACACACAATCAGACACATAGACAGGAAATAAAACATAGGTCAGTGTCAGCATTATCTCCAGCTTAGACCCCAAAATAAATACAGGCCTCAGATCACACCACTGGCATATAACTCCAAATTAATTTAGACCTCACATTTAAAAAAAAAAATTCCAACGTCAGACCAAATCCCAGTGCCGGAACTACTGCTGTAGCAGCTATAGTGGCTGATATGGAGCCTGCCACCAAGGTGGGATGCAGCTGGTGTATCATGCCTCAGAACACTTAGGCCCTCTGTCCCAAACATTCATGGGCAAATACTGCTGGCACTCTGCACAGCTATTCAGCCTAGTAGGCCCTTAAGGGGTTTTACAGCAATGATTTACATGTATTAACCTCAAGCCATTACTCTGACAGTGCAGGAGATTTTTATATCTAACAAGTTTACAGATAAAGCAATGCTTCTCAGTCATAACAGCACATGTACCTTTATATTTGTATATTTGTGCACAAATCTGCAGGTATGAGTAGTGGCGGAGAGAAGTCATCATGGCGGTCTAGACTGGATGCAGAACAAAAAGGGAAAGTGAATAACCCATCAGATAAGAGAGCGATTCAACAGAGAAGACACCATCTGTGAGTCCCTAGATGTAACTGAACTGTAGTCACTTATACAATATGTCTACAGAGCTTGTAGCTTGTATGCACTGGTAATTACTACTATGTGATCACTATATGGCAATAATATTGGTCTTTGTATACTGATTAGTATATTCGATTTTCCAACAAAATTTGTTTTGGTCCAGATTATTTTGGGACGAATCGTGTTAAAAAACAGCTATTTCAAGGCTGCACAGAGCCTGTAGGGTGCTGTAGAATGTTGTGCCATGCTTAAATATGCAAAGGGGGCTTGGTTTGGTCTTCATACAATGTTGTGTTTTAGTAGGACACGCACATGACTGCCGCCGCTCTTAAAATCTCTTCACTATAAAATTCCTGGGCACTTACGGGGGCAAAACTGACCAAAAAACTGAAGTGGAAATGTAGCCTGATAAAGTCATGGCAGCGCCACCTGGAAAAAGACAAGCTGAGGGCTCAGGTGACAACATCAGTAGGCCACAGAGTGGCACAGTGACAGAGTGTGGAGGTCACGGCAGGAGCAACAGCAGCAGCATGAGGTCAGAGACTGGCACAATGACAGGGTGTGGAGGTGACCGCAGCAGCAACAACAGCAGCAAAAGAATGAGGTCAGACAGTGGCACAATGACAGAGTGTGTAGGTCACGGCAGCAGCCACAGCAGCAGCATGAGGTCATAGAGTTGCACTATTAGATTCTGGAGGTGGCTAAGACAGGAGTAGGCCACAGAGTGGCACATTGACAGAATGTGGAGGTCATGGCAGGAGGAAAAGCAGCAGCATGAGGTCAGACAGTGGCACCCTGACAGAGTGTGTAGGTCACGGAAGCAGCCACAACAGCAGCATGAGGTCAGAGAGTGGCACAATGACAGAGTGTCGAGGTCACGGCATGAGCCACAGCAGCAGCATGAGGTCAGATAGTGGAACAATGACACAGTGTGGAGGCCACGGCACAAGCAAAAGCTGCAGCAGCATGAGGTCATAGAGTGGCACAATGACAGAGTGTGGAGGTGGGTGGCAATACCAGTCCCTGGTAAAGATGGTGGTAGGGTAGATGGAGAAACTGGCAGAATAGTGGCTGAGGCAGGTAGTTTGAACCCAGACTCATTTCTCAAGTTTGGGTGGGCCGTCATGGCTGATGTAATCTGTCACCTAAGGCATTGGTGTGTGGAAATCCTGGCCGATCCACGCCTGATTCATCTTGACAAAGGTCAGTCATTCCACATTTCCCGTGGACAAGTGGGTTCTCCTTGGGGTAACGATGGCCCCCGGCGCACATGAAAAACCCGCTCTGATGCCACCCTATTTGGCCGGGCAGGACAGCTTTCCACTGCAAACTCGGCAAGTTGCGGCCACACATCCAGTTTGGCTGCCCAGTAGTCCAGCAGACCTTCTAACTGGGGTGACAGAGTGCTGTTCAAGTAGGCCACCACCTGTCGGTTCAGGGTCTGCTCCAGGTCCTGCTGCTGCTGCTGGTGAGTGCCCTGCTCACTAGGCGGGTGAAGGAAGCTGCTCATCAGCAACTCCAGACTTAGGTTGCTGCTGATGGAGCGGGTTTACTGCTCCTACCCCCTCACCTTCCCCACAGTAGCCGCGGCAGTGGTACGTGAGCACGGGGAACCCCCCGGTCAGACCTGTCAGGGGAGGGACGATGCTGTACTTTGGGCAGCGGCCAACTGACTACGGAGGATTTCCTATAGTATTTGAGTTTTGTCCTCCTCTCAGCAGCGGGAAAAAGGCTCCCATTTTGGACCGGTAGCGAGGGTCCAATAGGGTGGAGAGCCAGAAGTCATCCCTCTGCCGGATGGGTGACTATTCGGCTGTCACCAGCCAGGCAAATCAGCATGCTGCGGGGCCATCTGCACAAGTGACCGAGGGACTCCCTGCCTCCATCTCCACTGTATAACTGCTACGGTGCTTTCGGGTCCCTCTGCCTGTCTTCCTCATCTCCATCTACCTCCTCCAGCTGCTCCTGCTCCTCCTCTCCTGTCATCTGGGTAGAAAATCCACACATTTCACCAGACAATGCTTCTGCTCCAATGTCCTCCTCCTCCTCCAGTTCAGTCACCACCGGACTCATGTGGCCTCAAGATGTAGTCGCCACGTCTCCAGTCCCCTGCCCAGACAGATTTTTCAGCATCTGTTCCAGGCATGAAGCAGTGGAATTTACGTTATTCATCCGTAGTCCGGCGACTGACAAATAACGTGGCCTCCTCAAATGGGCCCCAAAACGGCAGGTGTCACGCATGAGCTGCCACTGGCTGAAAATCAAAGTTTACACAGGGGAGTACTCCTGTCCGCCTGGATCAAAAAATCGTTCATGGCCTTTCTCTGTTCATACAGTCGGTCCAACATGTGCAGGCTGGAATTCCAACGGGTGGAAATATCGCATATCATCATGTGTTGGGAGAGGCCGTTCCCGCTGCTGCAACTCGGGAGGGGGGTTCCGGCTTTGTAGGAATGGATAAAGTGCATGCACAATTTCAGAATCTTCTGAAGATCGGTGGAAGACTTCAGGAACCTTTTCACAACCAGATTGAACACATGTGCCATGCAGGGCGCATGGACCACCCCTCCTCGATGCAGCACAGACACCATGTTCCTCCCATTGTCCGTCACCATGGTTCCGATTTGCAGTTGGCGCGATGAAAGCCACACATCGATTTCTTGCTGTATGACGCAGAGCAGTTCCTCCCCTGTGTGACTTCGTTCGCGGAGGGAAGCCAGGTGTAGAACTGCGTGACAATGCTGTGCCCTACACATGTGGTATGATGGAGCAGTACTTGTGGAGGCTGAGATGGTGGTGGTGGTGGTGGAGGAGGAAGCGGACATTGGCGCAGGAGTAGCAGCTTGACAACATGTAGGAGAAAGCGGCATCTCCTGTTTGTTGGTGTGGCTGGGCAGGAAGCACATTCACCCAGTGGGCTGTAAAGGACATATACGGGCCCCTTTCCCAAATTTACAGCTCCAACCCCCCCTTGAAAAAAACCGAAAAAACCAAGGACGGGCCCCACCTTCTTTTTCTAATATTTGGAAGGCGGGCACGCCTTTTGGAAAATAAATTAGGGCCGGGAACCTCCCCCCTGGGTTCGGCACGGGCCAAAAAAGTCTCTGAACGGTGCAGAGTCCCCCTTTTGGGGAAAGGGGGGGAGCTGTCCAAACCATTTGGGAAAGGGGCAGGTCAGCTTCTGACCTTAGGAGGGGTTGAACCATACTTTGTCTTTTTGCAACCCTCGTTGAACGACTGCTGGGCCATGAGTACGGGACGGGAGCTCTGGACCGGGAATTGATGTCAAAAGAAACCCCCCCTTTTGCAAGGGGTGGACCTTGACTGGCTGAACGGCAGCGGCCAAGGGCCGCTGCGCGGACGGCAGGACGAACCACATCTAGCCACTTTCTCCCAGGCCACCGAGGGGTGACGCTGCATGTGTTGACGCGGGGCGTTTTGCCAACTTAGCTCCCTGCCCGCTTCACTTTCTGCCCACAGTTTCTACATATACCCATTTGGGCCCTCCGGGTTTTACAAAGAACGCCCACCTCGAGTAGCGATTGACTACAACCCCCGCTGCCTGCAGCCCTGCCCCTACTTTTCTTGGCCCTGGGGGACCCCGGTTTTTCTACCCGGGCCCGCTTGGCCCCTGACCCACCCGCTGCACCCTGCTGACTCAGGCCCCACACCCCCCCTTTGCTGGGCTCCCCCTTTTTCCCTAAAACGCCAACTGACCCCTCTTTTCTCCCTGACGAGATGAAGCCCTTGCTTCACCCGGCCCCCCAAGTGCGGTCAGCTAATCATAACATTTTTTTTTTCCCACTTCACTGCTGTCCTCCCACCGCCCTTGGTATCAGGGGCTGACCCCACAACATGACCTCCCATCCCCACTCCCACATCTATACTTGCCCCCTACTGCAAGAAGAGGGGATAGGGCCCATTTCCTGCCAAGTAGTTTGCGACTGTCCCCCTAAATTTTCATCCTCCTGTAAAAGGCGCTGAGCCCAGACCAAAAGGGAAATCCGGCTGGGGGAATGGATGGGACGGTTCGGTTAGGACAGTGGGGGCTGGGCTCCCGGGCCATGCCAACAAAAGGGTTGTGTCTGACGTTCGAACCCGACTTTGGCTGGAGTTGTTCAGAGTCATCGGGGGGGGAAGGGGTGACCTAGTCAACCAATCAAAACACTTTTGGTTCTTGCAACACACGGCGCTAGATGACACCGGCGGTTCTGGCCCACCAGGCCTCGCTGCCTCC
The DNA here is from genome assembly GCA_025379985.1 of Phyllomedusa bahiana. Taxonomy (NCBI): domain Eukaryota; kingdom Metazoa; phylum Chordata; class Amphibia; order Anura; family Hylidae; genus Phyllomedusa; species Phyllomedusa bahiana. The sequence continues at coordinate 1,754 of JAODAL010008349.1, read as the reverse complement.
CCTTCTGTCTGCGACCTGGGGCCCGCTCCAGGAATGTTTTGTGCCACTCCAAGGGGAAAAAGCCCCGCCCCCTCTCTGCTTACAACTGTTTGTTCTAAAAAGTACAGACTTGTTTTAAAGAAGATATTTTTTTTAAAAAAAACACCCCGTAATTTTACCCAAGGAACCCACAACAAGCTTGGGGAACCCTTGGGTAAAATTGCCTTCACAAAGGGGCCAGGAAAAATTAACTTTGCCGTTTTAAAATTTTTTTTTAAAAATTAAAAAAATTTAGTGTATTTTACTGACACAACACAGAAAAAAAAAGCTTTATTAAAGGGGTTTGCCCCCAGAAACTTGATGTGCGAAGTATAAATTTAAATAATAAACATTTTCAGCATTCATCATTATTAAAAAATTCCCGCATGTTTTTGTCTTAGCTGCCCTTTAGTGATCCATTGTTTACAGCCATCTCCAGGGATACACCAGGGGTGAGAGTCCTCCGTCCTGGTCGCACATGCTCAAACAATCACCTCTCCTTCAGGGGACTACTGAGTGTTTAAACCCCCGGTGCCCCTCATTCTACTTTCGTCCTCTGGACTCCTTAGTAATTATTTAAACAGTGAAATAAATAAAAAAAGAAACCCAATGAGGGTTTTTGCATTAAAAAAAAGAAATAAAAGCCCAGGTTTGGTTCCGCGGGATTTGAACCCAGGACCTTTGTGCCTAGGGAAAAAAATTTTTCCTCTGACTAATTTAGCTACTCACAGCCTGTACCTAAAAAAAACCTTTCTTTGCTCAGAGAGGAAAGGGTGGGGAGTCATCTGCGGGGCACATGATATGAATTCAAAAAAAACAACCGCCCCTTCTGACCCAAGAGCTGAAGAGCTGGATGCAGGGGGGTATAATGAGATCGTGGCAAAACCCTTTAAAACCTTCGAAAAATTATGTTTTCACCCAAAATTTCTTCTTTTGGGTTTAAAAACAACGTTTTTTTACTGTACAACTGCAGAAAAAAACTTTTTTAACGCTTGGATGTAAATTGGCCCAAAAGAAATGTCTGCCAAAAATTACCACTTTGTAGCGTTAAAACACGGTATTTTACGGAGCACAACAGCAGAAAAAAGCTTAATTAAGTTCGGATATAATTTTGCCAACCAAAAAAATTTTTTTTTTTGGGTTAAAAAACAAGTTTCTTTTACTGACTCAATGCAGAAAAATACTTACTTAAACTTTGGGTGAAATTGACAAATAAAAGAGGTGCCAAAAATTACCAGCTATGTTTTTTTGATTTTACAAAAAAACGGTTAATTTTACGAGGAAAAACCAAAAAACGGCTTAATTAACCCCGGATCTAATTGCCAAAAAAATAGGCAGCCCCAAAAAATTTAAATGGTATTTGGGTTGTAAAAACCTGTTCTTTAAAACTGAATACAACAGCACAGCTTTTGATAACCCTTGGATTTCAATGTGCTGAAGAACAGAGATAACATTAAAAAAGTATATCAGCTGAATTGGACACACTGGGTTTTATTCCAATACCCCACAAAATAAATTTAAAGAAACGTCTCGAGACAACGTGACACCCCCAAAAATTCCCCGTAAAAAAAGTTTGTTTTTATGGAGATCCACACAGCCTTTACAGCAAGTGAAAGCAGTGTGAACTGCCAGCGTCGCCCGGGCTTTAAAGTGCGGGGATGTCACAAACCCCTGGTCTCTGATTGGCTTATCTCTGCAAATGTCTTTAGGTTACTCCCCTTTCTTCTCCCGACCTT